>MNCI01004872.1:1647357-1768703 GCA_015680685.1 Gnetum montanum
TCCATGCTAGCTAACATGGAAGAAGGGACCCTTACAATGAAAACTAAGAAAAGTGGATTTTGGGACATCTAGAGGTCCAAAATTAAGGTTCGAGGGTCTTCCCAAGGTAGCACAGGGCTAAATCTTTTAAAATTAGGCACTCTAGAGGTCAGTAAAGGCCAAAAAGTAGGTTCTAGAGTTTAACCCCCTACTTCCATGTTGGCTAGCATGGAAGAGAGGGGGCTCATCGTGGAAAACCAAAATCCAAGTAAAATTAGGGTCAAACATGGTCAAATAGGAAGCTGGAACCTAGATCTCGAGGTTGTGCATGCTCTATCTTCATTTTGAGACCATTTGAGTTAGTTTTGGGTGTCAAAACATGTTGAAATGGCTTTCCCTTCTTCTTCCATGCTGAGGATAGCATCCCCATTATGGAATAATGGGTGACACTTGTTCCATGGTTTCAAGATGGTTTGAGAGCATGTTGACTAGGTTCCTAGGCCTATAAATCATGATTTTGCAAGTTTTTGGTTAATTTTGATTGCATGATGAGGTCATTCAAGGGTACCTAAGGTCTTACCCCCTATTTCCAGACTAGGGGATTTACACTAGCATGGAAGATTTAGGGAAATGGGTTTTGAAGGTCAAAATATGGTCAAATGAACAAAATATTAAGGCTATAAGGTCCTAAGCTTTTCCGGTGTAGATCATTGGCTTCAAGGAGTGTCATCTTGCCACCAAAAGTGGAAAGGAAAATTTCCCCCTTGTTTCAATGCTACCTAGCATGGAGGGGATCCTCTCCAATGTGGATGAAGTAAGAATCCTAGATCTAGGCGAATTCAAGTTGCAATCAATTGTGCATGTCAACTTCCAGAGTCATTGAAGTTAACAATTAGTGTTTTGGTGGTTTTGGATATTCCTAAGTGCTTTTTGGGCTTCCTCCCTTTCTTCCATGCTGGGGGTAGGGTGCTTAGTTTGGAAGTCGAGGAGGAATAGCTTTTTGACCATTTAGGATTTGTTTCCTAAGATTTGAAGGCTCTAATGGGTGTTAACAAGGTTCTAGGGTGCATGCAAGGTAATTTGGTGTCATTCTAAGGTGCCTATGAGCCCCAAATGAGTCCCCTCCCCTCAATCTTCATGTTGGAGAACATGGAAGAGAGGGTCTCCAGCATGAAAGAATCACAAATCTTAAATCTATATCAATTTTGGCTTTAATCGATGATGCATGTGTGCTTCTAGGGTTGTTGGGTTTGAGGACTCGGATTTGAGATCAAAATTGGTTAGTTTAGAGGTTAGTTGGGTGGCTTTTGAGCTTTCCACTCTTTTTCCACTCTAGCAATGATATGCTCAATGTGGAGGATTAGGAGTAGATTTTTAGCCATTTGAAGTCACTTTTATAGGGTTTGAGGGCTCTAGAATATGTAAAACTAGTCTTAGGGTTCATGTAAGGTTGTAGGGTGTCTACTTGAGGTGTCCAAGAGTCATTTTTGAGACTTCCCAAAGTTCTCCCTACTTTCATGCTAGCTAGCATGGAAGAGATGAGGGATCTTACTTTTTACCATTTTCTATCAATTTTGGACATGCATATGGGTTTCTAAGGTTGCTAGTGCTGACTACTACTCCCTAGTGTCAAAACTTGGTCATTTTAGGGATCATTAGATGGTTTTTGATGTTTCCCATGTGAGGATAATGCCAACATTGACTATATGGCATATGATAGAGCAAGAGGATGATACTATTAGCATGTACCCATTCTAAGGTACGTACAAGAGCAATTCCATAAATAATAGGATATGTATAAAAGGTGATGAGGAAGAATCCCTAAAATCAAGGGATTAGTTAAAAGCTAATTTGGGAATATTGCTACATCACTTCATGTATAAATATGAACTAATGTATATGAAATGTGGTGCCACACAGGTTACCCCAATTTGGTTGGGGTCTGGACCAACTCCTCATTTTTATACATTCTTTATGTTCTATCAGGAATATGATGTTAAATTATTTTGATTCTTTCTCATTTCTCAAATTTCATGATCTCAATGCTCTCAATCATTTCATTTAGTATCATTTAGTATCAGCTCGGAGCTGAGCGCTCAAATTTTATTTTGGTTTTATAGCCTGAGTGAAAGATCCTGATTTTTTTAATCCTCTATCAAAATCTTAGCAGTACACTGCGTCGAAACGCGGCGTTTCGTTCATCGAATTCGAGGTGCAGGTCACTGAGGATGGCCGCGCCGTTGTGTTCCATGACGATCTGATCATTACGAAGGATAATGCTTCTATAGTTGAAAAGAGAATTGACGAGCTCACGCTAGCGGAGTTTCTATCGTACGGATTCCAAAACCAGAGGCTGCATCTCGGAAAATCGTTTTTCAGGAAAAGCAAGGATTCACGAATGGAGTGTTTCTGTCGACGACAGTCTCTGTAGCGTGCGTGATGCCTTTGAGAAAGTGGATCGCTCCCTCGGCTTCAACATAGAGCTCAAATTCGACGATGAATTTCGATACCCCGATCGCTGCAAATTACAAGCCATGTATATATTTTTTCCAAAGGATTTTGCCCAAGAAAACATCGTATGGGCCATGCAGGCAATGACCACGCCTTCTTTTGCTACCGGAAAAATAGGTTGTTTCTGCTCTGGCATCAGTTTTGGTGGTGCTGCTGGCAGTTTCGGATACCGAGGCTTGTCAATTGACTATGTATGCAAGCCCCTGCCGAGAAATCTAAATGGTACCCTATTTTTGTGAGGTACTGCGATGGATCCTCATTTACAGAAGATGTGGAGGAAAGAGACTGTCACCAATCTCTATTACTGAGGTTACAGAATCTGGGTGACTGTGATGAACGATTTCTTGAAGAGGGACCGGCCAATGCAAACCAAGCTTTGCGAACCTTTGCTAACCGATGCTCAACCATGGGCTTGGCAACATCTGTTCATTGCGATGACTTCGTGAATATAAAAGGCAAGTATTTTTATAATTTAGTTTATTTAATATTTTAAAAACTTCCCATTGAAGGGGGAAGAAATCCAAATCAATGGCAAGATTTTTTATTCTCATCTCATATTTACTATTCATCCCATCTATATATATAATGAACCATAGGATTGGCCATCCTATATTTGTATTTAGGTGACCTAGAAGAAGGCACCTAACCCTTGATTATAAGTTGTAGGGTTTTAACCTTTCAAAATTACTCGAAAACTACAAAAGCAAGTTCAAGATATGACCCCAAGACTAAAACAAGTGTGACCTAACATATGGCAAGGCACACTATACTTGAATGCAGCTTCAATTTAGATGGCAAGTTTAATTCTCGAGAATGTGTACTATCGAGAAGATTGACCTTAAAGATTGTGCAAATAAGCTCATGCACAACAAGGTCTTGCTCCTCTCGTCCTCAAACATAGATGAGGAGTAATCAGAAGACAAATCAAGTCTTCAACACCATGCAACAAGATCAAAGGGAAAGCTAGCATGGTGATGCCATCAATAAACAAGAAAGGAGATATCCACCAATACTTCATTTACAAGATAACATAGAAGCTAAGTAGCTTCAAGACCAAGTTGGTAAATATAGTTGCATAATCCTTATTGTAAATGCATGACATGAAATAGAATAGTGCATGTATCAAGGGGGTGTATTAAATGACAAGTACTATGTTGTCATTAAGGGGGTGATTGTGAGGATAATGCCAACATTGAATATATGGCATATAAGAGCAATTCCATAAATAATAGGATATGTATAAAAGGTGATGAGGATGAGTAGATAGGGTCTTGGGATGTACACAAGGCTTCCCAATATCCATTTGAGGTATCCAAAGGCTATTTTTAAGTCCTCCCAAAGTTCCCCCTACTTCCATGCTAGCTAGCATGGAAGGGATGTCTCCTAGTATTGAGGAACTAGGGGAATCTACATTTTACTAATTTTTTGGTATTTCTAGCTATGCATGTGTGTCTATAGGGTTGTCGATGTTGACTATTGATGCCTAAAGTCAAAATTTGGTCACTTTGAGGGCTATGAGGGTGTCTTTAGGCTTTTCCCCTCCATCCACTCTAGGGCTAGGATGCTCAACATGGATTGGATTCTCCTTAGCATGGACAGTCCAAGGGAAGCAAGTTTTGCTTATTTCAAGTGACCTCTAGAAGTCTAACAACTTTTGAAATGGTTGGGCTACTTCAAGAAGGGAAACTACATGCAAACTTCAGTAGGTTTGGCTTTTCCCCTTCCATCCACACTAATATTGGAATGCTCAATGTGAATGAGATCCTCTCCAACGTGGAAGAACCTTAGGAATATGACTTTTATTGATTTTTTCTAGTCTAGTGGTTTCTAGAGAGGTTGTCTAGGTTCTTGTGTTAGTTCAATATAATTTAAGATTGTTTTCTTATTTCTAGGACTCCCTACTAATCTTCCTAGCTACATACACCTAGGTCCCATGCTAGGAGTCTGGAAGAGATCTTCCCTAGTGTGGAAGAATTAAGAAAGTTAGATCTAGGCTAGTTTGACAATCAGTCCACCATGAATGCCAACCTCCAAGGTTGCTAGTGTCAATGGTCAATACTAGGTATCAAGATCTAGTGGTTCGGAGGCTTCTAGGTAACTCATGCAATCTCCCCTGCCCCCTTCCCCCACCTTCTTCCATGTTGGGCATGATGGCCTTGGTGTGGATGAGAGGAGGATGATAGTTTTGTACCATTTTTTTACTACTTTTAAGATCTTTGGAAGCTCTAGAGGATTCCAATAGGGTCTAGGGGTCACCAAGGTAGGTTATTTGGTTGTTTTGGGTCAAAACGTAGGTTTTCTTGCGTACCCACTAGGTTTCCATGCTAGCTCCACACTAGGCAACATGGAGGGGGATTCACCAACATAGAATAGGTCATGGATGAGTAAGTAACTTGTCTAAGGGTTAATCTAAATCATTGGAGGCTAAGAGGGGGTACTAGGCTTTGAAATATGGCTACTAGGCAGCCAATTTATGCAATTCTGATCTTCCCCCCATCCATCCACACTGGGACTAGGATGCTTAGCTTGGATGAGGCTTCCCCAAATGTGAAACTACAAACTCCCAAGGTTTTGACTACTTTTGACTAGGTTTGGTGAGTTTTTGGGGCTACCATGGTTGCTTGGAGGGGTTCTAGGTCATGTGGACCCACTTCAGGGGGCAAACCTAGGCTAGATGGGTGCTGGAAGGTAAGAATGGATGTCATCTCCTCTTCCCATGTTGGGTAATGTTTCCCTAGCATGGAAACCCATATTGTCTAGTTTTGTCCATGTCTAATCCCTTTTGGAAGCTTGAGGTTCAAAAAGATGGTTTTTTACTACTAAAAATGGTAAAAGGTTATGTTCTAATGGTTTTATGAAGTGAGATGCATGTACCCACATTAGGGATTATATCCCTAGCATGGATGCATGGGAGTTAAGGTTTGGTGATGGATTTTTGTGTTTAAGGGATTAAAACCTAGTGTTGATGCAATTTTTAGGCCAAGAGTGAGGGCGTATAGTGGGGCCCACAACCTAAACATTTTAAAATTTGAAAAGTGAAATTATTTCCCACCCATCATAGCATAGAAGAGACTTTTCCCCCTTTGCACATTAGTGCACTTGGAGTTATGATGAACTAAATGGACCACTAGGGTTTAGAGGTGGGCGTTTAGGGTTTGGTGGAATTTTTATTGTTAAATGTTGTACGTTTTGATCACAATTCCATTTTTCACAAACAAAAATTTGGGGGAGACTAGGTAGAGATTTATTATTTCAAAGAGCATTAATCTTCAGTGTGGAATCCTTCAATCTTCCTTGTAGTTAACATTGAACCTCCATTCTCCCCAGATTTCAATCATTCTCAGCGTTGGTGCAATAACTATGGTGCCCAAGCAACATGAATGGATGAGCCAAAATCCAAGATTTTAGAAGGTTTATGAGCATGATATTGACTTTTTAGGGCTTCATAAACTAATTTCAATCTATGCTTCATTCGTGACTACTCCAAATAGGCAATTCTAGCCATTTTTTCTCAGTTTCTAGTCATTTTCTTGCTTTTCTTGCCATATGTAGGGTTGTTTTCTTCAGAGCTACATAGATATATGGTTTTTCCATTTTTTTCCTTGGTATATTTAATTTTTAAAATTAGGCTTCTTGTTTTCATGTTTTTTTCCAAAAATTGGAGGTAGGGTTGTTTTTCTTAGATCTAGGCTGAAATAATCATCAAAATTTAATTCTAACAAAATCCTACACCTTTATTTTGATGGTTTTTCAAATGGGTATTGATTTTTTTTTTGGCTATTTTTCATGGCTATGCCAAATTAGGCTTATTGAATTTTAAGCTTTTATTTGGAGATTTTGGCATGAAAAGGCAAGCAATGTTGTGTATTTTTTAACATGAAAAAAATTGCATACTTTTAAAATTTGATATTATAGGCTTGTATCCCTACATTTAATCTTTCCAATGGAGATTTTTGCATTCAATTTGGACTAATAAAGATGAAGTTATGTCTATTTTTGTGAGGTCATGTAGTTAGGTTTTTTATGCCATTTTTTAGAATTCCATGTAGATTCATGAATTTCTTTCTAAGTAAAAGGAAGGAGATTTTTCCAGTTTTTTGTTATGATGGATGGCTCTTGGCTTTAGCTTTCCAATGGAGGTGGAATTACCCTGTTTAAATTAGAAATGATTTTTTAATGAATTTTTCATTAGGCTTCTGTCAAAAAGGGGTTTTACTATTTTTAGATTTTTATCCAAATTAATGAATTTTTTCTGAATAAACAAAATAGTTTCTAACTTTTTGTTAAGTCTAGATCAATAAGGCTTAATTCAAGCTTTCAAATAGTGGTGGAATCACTTTGTTTGGGGCTCAAATGATTTTTTGGTGAATTTTCTCGAAACCCTATGTGAAAAGGAGGTTAATGGTGATGACTACATTTTCAGCTAGTTTTGGCTCTGTTTGATGTAAATGTGGTTATTTATTTCTTGTTGTGATGGCTATGGCTAGAAGATTCATGATTTCAAAATTCCTTCCATGGTGGAATCACTAAAATTGGAGCCCAAATGGAGTTTTAATAAATTTTTGGTTATGGCTCTATTAGTAAGGTTAAATTTTGGTTGTAGCACTTTACCCCTTTGGTGATTGATGTGATTGACATGTTTAGAAGATTCTCTTGTCAACTTCCATGCCTTTGGTATGGTCTAAAATTTTTGTAATGTCCTAAATTTGGTTTTAAAGGTTACAAGTAATTTTTTCTATTTTTGGTAATGTTTATGCTAATGGATATTTTCTAGATTTTGAATTTAGCTATGTGTCAACTTGTTGTGCTATCTAAGCTATAATGGTTTGGCTATGATGTATGAGGCTTTGAAGGTTGTAATTATGTTGGCATGAATTCCTTAAGAAAATTTTGATAAACACCTTTGAGCTTTTTACAGAGGCTAATTTCACCCCTGACTAAGATGTTTTTACAAATTTGTTAAGAAGTTTCAATTGGTCTTAATATTTTTTCTTTACCATGTAGGGTCTTTCTAAGCCCATACTCATCATCATGGAGTTAATGGGCATTCTATTCTACATAGGTCACCCCAAGGCCAATATCCCTCTACCCAATATGATCTTGGACAAGGTCTCACTATGGTTCTAGCTAGGGACAAGGGAATTCCTTGTCTACATCCTTTAGAATTTTAGTATGATGCTATGGTCACACTTGTCTATGGATGTGGATGGGGCCATAGTGAAGATGCTAATGCCTTAGGCATCTATTCTAGTTTCTAGGTTTATTATTGACAACCCACCTACTAAGATAATAGGAGGAACTATAGACGCAATCAGTCCATGCTACCTAACAAAGATTTGGACTATGCCAAATTATAGTTAGTATAATGTTGAAAATACTCTAATGGTGGCACATATATCCTACACATTGTTCCAAAACCCACCTAGCACCATGTACCATCTATAGGGGTAAGCATGGTTCTTGTAATATTTTTATTTTTTTTGGCTAAACTACCTTTTCTAACCTCGTCAATTTTATGAACTTCTTGTAGGTATAGGATTAGTGATCAAGGCTTGATCACTAATGATCAAACCTTGGTGATGGCTCAAACTACCTTAGATGTATTTACAAAGGACCCCTAGATTAAAACTATTGTGTATCAATAGTTAAGAGGGGACTTTGATCCATACACTAGTAGATTTAACCTTGTTTACAAGAAGTGTGTGAATGAGAGGATGATACACAATTGGTGGATGGGATCCAAGAGCTCATTGGATTAGACCTTGGTAGTTGGTACCTTTGCTCAAAGCACATCAAAGAAGAAGAAAGGTGAACATATAGTCTATTGCTCCTAATTTTTTATGATTATGACAATTCCAAGTGCTCTATCATTTTAACTAGTTATTAAATTTTCTTATGTTGATGCTAATTGTTGGTTTTTGCCTTGCAAGACCCTCCACCTTTGCTGATGTCACCTTACCGCTTGTAGGGTGGCTATTTTGACTATTAGGCTTTAGGATGGGATGAGATCCTCAAACTCTACAAGGATACATCTACCATAATCCACATGCATTTTTCAGTTTTTTCAGGTTACTTGAAGAGGTTTGTAGAGTTCTTAGTGGTGTGGAGGAATGGATAATGGGATACCCAAGACCTAGACTAGCTTTCTAAGCCTTGGATAAGGCACATTTATCCAATTGTGTAAGCCTAGAATCCACTAGAGGAGATGGAGGATTCACTATTCATTACCACTAAGGGTTTGGATCCTATACAGTGTGAATCCTTTGATAGCGTAGAGGAGGAACCCCTCACGATCCTAGCAATCATACTGGAGGCCAAGTGGTGATGCAAAGAAGCTAAAGGAGAAGCTAGGACCAACCTTAAGAGATCCATAGAGGAACCACCATTAGCATCAAACTAGCCTACCTTAAAGAAGCTTAAGTTTAATCTTAACTCATCAGAGCAGGTGGTCATAGGTAAGCTTTATTTATGTTTTGGTTATCCTATGTTTTAAATTTTTATGGCTATGTTATGACTTCTAGTGCTAATTAGTTTTCTATGTGGTATGGTTATAGACAAGCATTAGGTCATGGTAGCCTAAGCTACTACGGAGGAGGAGGCATAGAGATGTACAGTTGCCATAGTTGAGGAGGAACAAAGGCATGTAGAGAAGACACTCTTACAGCAACATGAGGCTGAAGGATTTTCCAACATTGATCTAGATGCCTTGTTTAGTGAGGCACTACTTGGCACATCCTCCATCATCATACTAGAGGAAGATGAGGAAGAGCCAAGTATGCATATGACTTAATGCCTCTTGTTATATCTGATTGCTTTAAGTTTGGTTTTCATCCTAACGATTCAATGATTGTTATGATAATAATAGTTCCTGAGCCACCAATTTATTTCCCTATCCCTAAGTTTCATGCAAAACCATGGGTAGAGGTACTAGACAAGGTAGAATTCATGCATGGGATGGTAAAGGACATCATCAATTAGTTGCATCAAGTTACACTTGAGATAGGTAAGGACTTTGTTTTTTATGCTTTAGTTATTTTGCTATGCCACAGGTTTTATGTTATGGCTATCCTAGGTTGTATACTATGTTTATGACTATACTTTTATGAGAATCCTAGCCAAGACATGGAGATTGACTCCTTGCCAAAGCTTCCCTTCGATGGTTCTAGTGTACCCTTGAAGTTATATGAAACCACTACTAATCTAGCAATGTTGTGTACCAAAACTTCATGGAATCTAGAGAGGTTCAACAAATTCCTATGGGAATAGGTTGTGGCCTCAAGGGAGAAAACTCAATGGTTGAAGAAGATGATCAAATAGCTTGAGTGCTCTCATGTGAGATGGCAGAATAGCAGATTCAGATGGACCTCATCTCCCAGAATGTTAAGGATTTGAAAGATCATTGTGCTTGGGTACTAGAGTGAGATAGAAAACAAAAGGATTACAAGTGGTAGTATAAGGCTAATCATGAGGCCTACCTCTAGTGGCTCAAAGATAAGTCAGTTGAATAATGCAAGAGAGAGCTGTTCATTTAGGGGATATAATTGGAGAGTGCCTATCAACTCTTTGAGAGCATTCTCATTGTGGAAAAATCCCTTACTCCTTAGATTACTACTATTTTAGGAAAGACCTATATAGCTACTATTACCTAAGAGCCACCTACTTGGATGAAAGTAGATAAGACTGGCATCCTCAACAATGTTGATCTTGGAGATATTGACTAGGTCAATATGATAAAGGACTAGATACTCCACCTTTTGGAGGATGGCCTTCCACATCTACCCCCAAAAGTCATGGAGCTAAAGTCCCCATAGGTTTGATTCATTTTATGTTTTAGTTTTTTTTTTAGTTATGGTTTTCGCAATTGGTTACTAAATGTCTATGTGTTGTATTTTAGGCATCAGGAGACATCAGCAACCCTAGTACCAAATGTGGGAATGACCCACCACTTCCTCCTCCAGATGCTCCTTAGCATTCATCCACCTCCTTTTGGCTATTTTTTTTATTTTTATGTTGATGGCTATTGTTAGCCAATATTATGTTATAGATGATTATTATTATTTTTTTGGATATTTTTCCACATGGTGCGGCCATGGCTATGTATGTTACAAACATTTTAAATTTAAATTTTTGGTTTCATTTTTTTGCTATATATGTTTTTCTAGTAAGCATTGTAAATGTTAAATGGCTATGTTGACATTTTTTATTATAAAATTAAATGGCTAATCAATGCAATAATAGGCTAAACAAAAAATATAATAAAAGAGACATTTGCCAATTTTAGGCCATGGCGGACAAAGGTTGTATTGTTTTACTAGTTTAAGGCCATGGCAAGCAATGTTATGTGATTTTTTTGCTAGTTTAAGGCCATGGTGGGCAATATTGCTAGTTTAAAGTCTTAGCGAACTAAGGTTGAAGAGAAACTTATATTTTTTTGATGATTTTATATTTTAAATTTTTATTTTATATCATACTAAACAAAGAAAATGGAGAAATAATTAAGGCTATAATAAATGAAAATGCAAATAAAATAAACTCCTAGGCTATATGCATAAATATTAAAATAAAATGTAAGAAAAAAGGCAATAACTGGTCAACAAAGAGAAAACTTAGGTTAAATGGTTATGGTACAAATGGCTAAAAAGGTCATAAGGTCATAACATAAAAGGAGTAGGAGTGCATTTTACTTATGTAGGCTATTCCTAATCTTTGAAAGGTTAGGAATCATATAAGGTCCTATCTACACAAGTTTGTACTCATCATCCCCTTCACTAATGATGTTGAAGTGGAGTTCATCCCATGACACATCTTGTTGTCCATCATTGTTGTTCTTGTGTTACTCCTCTCTCTTAGGTTGGTGGACTTCATGGCTGGGAGTTTCCTCCTAAAGTTCCACTTCAAACCCTTGCTCTATGTTCACATTATTAACAACTAGGGGAACTACACCATCATCATGGATGATGATTTCACCTCCCTCGTAAGGAAGGTGAATTTCTTGGTGGATGGGTGATGACACAGCTCATAAGTAAGCCAACGAAGGTCTTCCAAGGATAACATTAAACCTTGATGTCTCCTACACTACCAAGAAATTGATGGTTGTGGGGAATTACACCCCTACCACAA
Organism: Gnetum montanum; assembly: GCA_015680685.1. NCBI lineage: Eukaryota > Viridiplantae > Streptophyta > Gnetopsida > Gnetales > Gnetaceae > Gnetum > Gnetum montanum. Next base: position 1,658,968 of record MNCI01004872.1, read on the forward strand.
AGTCCAAGGAGATAGATCCCTTGATAGCAATCCTTGATCCATTGAAGGATTTAAGTGCTATGATTGTTGTAAGTTGTATTTTCTCTATTAAGACCAAGCATTCAATGATGATACATGGGATGACATTTGTTGTAGCTCCATCATCAACATGACCCTAATTCATCTTAAACTACCCAACATGTATTGTTATGAATACAGGAGCCTTAGTTACTTTGCCATTTTTGGGATTAGTCTTGATTTTGCTATCATGAAACACTAGGGGTGTTAACTTCTCCTACCTTGGTGAGGGAGAAATCATCATTGCATGAATGGTTTCCTTGTTAGCGAGGATGTCCTCACTAATAAGGATGGAAGTGAAAATTTTGACTAGTGCATTACAATGTGTGTTGAAAGTTATGATTACTTCATATAAGCTTAGATTTGTATTCTTTTTCTTGAGGGATTTCTTGACCTGATCTAGCACACTAAGGAAGTTTTGATCATTGGTCATGGGCTTATCACCTTGATTTCCATTCACTTCTTCCATGTGCCCCAAAATATGAACTTTGGCCTTAGGTCGTTGTTGCTAGGGCTTCTCCTCTTTGTTCTAGCTATGGATTGTAGGGTTCTCTTATGGCTTGTTGGTTGAAGATGGTTGAGCAAAGGAGGCCATGGGTATAGCTAAGAGGGAAGTGGGATTTGATGGGTCCACTTCATTTCATTCCTTCATCTACTTGTTACCCTCATGGCCAGGCTTTTGCTTATGATTCTTCCTTTGCTTCATTAAAGTCTTTTGATTATCAATAGTTGGTTGTGAGGAACAGACCATGGCATTGGCCACCGTAGGAGTTTTTTGTGTGGTCATGTTAGTTGGTTAGGCTATAACTGGTGCAATTGTGTTAGGTTAGGGTACCCTAATGATAAAAGGTTTTCTTGGAGATGCCTACAATGGTACTCTCACCAAAAAAGTGGGTCTGGAGCCATTGGAAGATAAAGAGATCCTTTCATCATGAGGGGATACCTAGATCATGAATGGTTCCCTCATTGGTCTCCAATTGTCATCAATGTGAATGTTGAAATAACATAAGGGTTCTTATTAGCATTCAATGGTTCCTTGTACACTTGCATTGACTAATGTTATGGTTGGATTGGGTTGGAAGCATCTAAGACCATCTCTTCCCTTTCTATCATCTTCTGCAAGTCATCCCTCAGCATGAGGTAGAAGTCTATGTCATGATGAGGAAATTGGTGATAGTGGCAAAAGTGGTCTAGTTTGAAGTACCTAGGCAATTTGGGATCATCCTTTGTTGCTCAAGTAGGGTCCTTGGCTATTTCGCATAACCACTTATGCTTCTTTCTATCAGCTTTGATCATCTATTTGTATTGCATGCACACACCCTTTAATAGTTGATCTAGCAACTAAAATGCTTTCAAAGGTAAGGGAGTGTATTTGATTTAGTCTTTCAATTCAAAATTTTCCCTAGTTATAGTCAATGTCATGGTCGTAGATGTTGATGTTTGGTTATCATGGTTATTAGTGGGGGCCTTAGGTGGGTTATTCCTTAGCCCCTAGTTAGTGGTCTTTGCTTCTTTGGTCATAATTTCTATGGCCATTTTGCTTTGTTTTATTTTCCTTGTCATTCCATGTATGTTGGTTTTTGTATGCTATGTAGGCTAGGTTATGGCTAGCCTTAATAACATCCTCTATATTCTTGGTTTGGAAAAACTCTTGGCTAAGGGACCATGGATCAAGATAGTAGAGTTTTGACTTGATAAGGTCATTAACTATCCCATCGAATATGGCCAAAATACAGGTCTCAACTATGGGCTATGGTATTTCATTCAGCAATCCATTCCACCATTGGATGAACTTCTATGGGCTCAAGGGATTCCTACTTGACCTTCATGAGTTGTTCAAGCATGGTTTCAAGCTTTAAGTTATACTTGAAGTAGTTAACAAACTAGACTATGAACTTCTCAAGATAGGATATGGATCCTCTAGGTAGTGCACAATACCAATTAAGTGGTTTTCCAATCAAGGACATAGGAAAAATCTTCATGATAGTATGAGGCCATGGATACAATACAAACACTTAGATCTAAAGATTATAAGGTGAGCATTGGCGTCACCTTCTCCATTGTATTTGTTGAACTAGGGGATAGGAACACCTGAAGGAAGTGTCAAGGGTGAGACCATAGGACTGATGGCATCATCCTGGTAGAAATACATAATCTTGATACTTTTGGAAGTAGAGGCTTTGAGCCTCTTTAAATCCTCTATTAGGTTTTGGATCATCTGGAAGGCTTGATCTAGTCCCTATAGTGGCTCTATTGGCTATGGGGTTTGTACATATGGCTAGCAAATCTATTATGAGGCTTATGGCCTTGCTATTGATTGTAAAATGGAAGGAATCCATTGCATTATGGTCATAGCTTGTGGGCCAACCAAGGAAAATGATGTTTATGCCAATACATAAGGCACAAATGAGATAAAGGGGCTATGCAACCCCTGAGTTGCTTGAGGTCTTATGGTGAACCCTACACAAGTGGTTAGTGGGTTTGTAGTCAAGAAAATCATTGTCGATTGCTACATAGATTAGAGTTGTATGGTAAAAGGCATTGATGGGTTATAGGTCATGGGCTATGGCATCAATTGAGGTTTATGCATGGCTATGACCAATGTGGGATCAACTATGGTAGGGTAGGAGGGAGTGGAAGATGAAGGTACCATGCCCATGGAGAAAATAAAGGCATGAGGGAAAGGCTCCGTGGCCTTGTGGTTTACTTTTTGGAACAATCCCCCTAGGATGTTTTCAAGCTCATATTTTATCCTAAATTCATCCTCCTTCTCCTATTTCTCCTTTGAGCTATGCTTGTCATCCTCTTCCTCCATCTCAATCAATTGGGCTAGGATGCCCACATATATGTCATTGAGAGGTATTTGGTCATAGGGGGAAGGGATGTACTCTTTGCCATTATGATGGATAAGTTCGAACTCCCTTTTGGCTTTTACTTCTAAATGTGGAATTAGCATGCCTACCTACATTTTGGCACAAATGTAGTTATATCGATCTTCATTTATAGTAGTAAAGTTAAGGCTTTTCCCACTAACTCTTAAAGACAGCCTACATTATATGATAGTAGGGTCTTTGGGATCATAGATCCTCATGGTTTGTTGGCTAGGACCTTTGCTAGTGAAGGTGAAAAGTAATCTGGGGGATTACTGAAAAGACATTATTATAGTGTTGAAAATGGCTTAAAATAGGCTATAAAAGGAAAAGATAGAGATAAATCCCAATAAGTGAAATTTAAAAATGCTCACAGGAAGCAAAAATGACTGAAAATGAAGCACTTTCTATAATTAGTAAGTGTGGGATAATGTCAGTTTACCCCTTTACCAAAAATAGAAATCTAGGAAAGTTGGTAACAAGCCTCACTCACATTGGCCCCTTAATTGCCTCTATGCTTAGTATGGCAAGGGGGGAAGAAGGAGATGAGATGAGGAGAATCTCATACCTTTCTAATCCAATGTTGATGAGGGGGAAAATTTTGAAAACCAAAATTTCTATGTGCTTGAAAATGCAAAAGTGTGGAATTTCCACCAAAGATGCATGAGAAAACACTAGAAAAACTAGAAGTAAGAGAAAAAAACAAAACTAAAATTAGAGCATGAATGTTACAAGAGATATAGCTCTAGAAAAATTTTCATGTAAATGAAATTACAATGATAATTACCACATTAACATTGTAACAAGGTAACAATATTAAGAATAGCTGCTCTACCTTTATAATTCAAGAGACCTAGAACACATAAGGTTAGACCTACCAGAGCATCAAGACAATATCGAGATCACCAACAAGAGTGCTTAATTGACAAGATTGGCCAAAGAATGCTTGTAAAACAAAAATCCTAACTTTATATACAATCCTAAGGTTTTTCCATGTTAACATATAAATAATAATTCACAATAGAATATTCAATTAATAAATTCCATAATATGAGAAAACCTCACCCAAAGTCCTAGCATGTTTTGGAAAATTCCAAGTTTAATAAAGAATAAATAGAATAAATCTTAAGAGTATTTGTATAAAAGGATAGTATTTCCAAAATATCCAACTACTAGTTCACAGCATGTACCATCATCCTAACAACATAGTCTTAGTAAGAAAATAATAAGATATTAGTAATTTCTAAATATAAATAAAAAAATTATAAATAAAATAATATATTTTTAAATTATATTAGATGTTTACTAAAATAATAATATTTAGAGAAAGAAATTTAAAATTTATAAAAAGGAAATTTTTAATAAAAGGTTTATTAAATATTCTAAAAATAATATATAAATAAAATACATGAAGGATCATAAGATCAAATCGTTATTAGCATTAACAAGTTAACAAAATAGATAAGCTATGACATAGGTTAATGAGAGAATAATAAAGCATACATCATTGGTTAGGAACAAAGGGTGTTAGATCCTCCCACCCCCTTCTCAAGGAATCTTTCTCTTGGAAGACTAGAGAGGTAGGTACACCAATTTTCAATTTACATTAAGCTTCTAGCAAGTGGTAGCACCTTCATGTCATTCCAACATCCTTCCTTTGAGGAACTTCCATAATTTCATATGGTTTAATTTTGGGTTTATTGCTAATGGGTTCTTTATCTTTCTTAAACTTAGGAAAAATATCCTTAATGTGACCAGGTTTCTTATAATAAAAACAAGTCCTCACATCACCTTAACTGTTAGGTTGATAGTAAGTTGGGAAATTTTTATGTGATTCTTCTTATTTAGTTCTTGGAACTTTGTTCCTTCTCTCATTAGTTCTAGTTAGAGGATCCTTCTTTGGAAGTTTCTTAGTTGAACCATCTTGAACTCCAACTTTTATCTAATATCTCTCCATCTATCATATGCAGATATGTGCTTCCTCATATTCTGTTATAAAAAAAAATATAAAAAATGGTGTTTTATAAATGGACTTAGGTACTTTAAAAATATTTTTTCATATGATTCATCATCTTTTACAATATGTGGAGCATATTTAATTAATTCAAAAAATTTACTATTAATGAGGAGCTTCCTTAGATTCCATAATCCAAACTTACTCAAGTGCAAAGAACCAACACAAATTCATCATTGAATAATAAAATAAATGAAGTTTATTCTTGAACATAGAAGATGATTACAATGCACAAAGGAAGAAAATACAATCCCAAGAATATATAATTCATTAACAAAACCCTTACACTACTCTCAATATAAGTTAGATAATCAAGGATGATCACACATACTCTCAATTTCTCAAGAAGATTTCTCTTACAATTTTTCTAGCACAAGTTGGCTTGAATTGAGTATTAGCCCTTTTCTCTTGTGTCTTTTTGGCCTTTTATAGCTTTTCCAAGTGTTGTTTTGCCTTTTCCAAACATTGTAATACCTTTAAAATCACACATTTTCTTTAAAAATGATCTTAATCAAGATTGTGAATGACTATGACTTGTAGTATCCTTACAACTATCTTCCTGTGTTAAGATTACATCCATGTAAGAGATAGTGTGTCATGCAAACAACATTTAGCAAGTTAAGAAGCAAAGGAAGCAAAAAGAAGATTTGAATTTATCATTATCTTAAGCTAGAATAAAAAATGATTTTTATTTTATTAAAATGAATTGATGAATGAATGTACTTTTTTGGTCACAATTTATCATCTTTTTATATTATTTTTCACTTTTTATAATTGAAAAATGTCTTTTCATTAACCTCAAATGTAGCCTCAATATTTTTCTATAAATTTTATGGCAATATATTAATATGTTGAACTAGTTTTGAATCAATAAAAGCTTACTACAAATTTGTTACCTCAAGTTGACTATTCATCTTTCTAAGTTTTAATTTTTCTTTATCACATCTAATCCTATCCTCACACAAATTTGCAAGAATTTTGTTCAAATCACCATCTTATCAAGTCAAGAATTCATCATTATCTTCTTTTGTGCTCTTTCAAGGATGATAATTAAAGCATGTTCACTTTTATTAATTTAACATTCAATTTCTACTAAGTTCAGATATTATGAAAGATAATTCAATGTGCTAGAAAATTAGAAAACTAGCTATCTTTAATTAATGAAAGAGAATATTACAATAGGATTTCACAACTTAAAACATCAAAATCACTCACAAACACTTAATGATTCTACAAAGCATGAGGTTCTACAACCACACAGATATTGCCCTCAATGTAAGGCACAACCAAATAAGAATCTATTCCATAACTTAGAATTGAGATCTTAACATATAAGCAAGAATACAAGAAAGGCTAAACACATACATAATTAATATTAGAGCTACAACCCAATCATGCATTGATGCAATGTGCTCTCATTACCTATCTTGCTAACTCTCCCTTAAAAAAATATGAAACAATCACAATATTTATGGAAAAACCAAGATAAGAAACTTAGAAATATTTTCCCAATATTAACTTGAATATTCACATTGTTTCTATATTTTTATATATTCTCTTGGCTATTTTCTAATGGGAAACTCCAAATTTAGAAGCTTCCCTGGACATATGGATCATATCTAGTCTTCCTTGGGACATCTATCTATTAAGAACCACTTGCAAGAGAGACATCTTTAAAACTTGGGAGATGTTTGCTATGCATGATAGAAGTCTTCATAATAGTAGAGACATCTCTACAATAGTAGAGATGTCTCACCAAAGACATCTCTATTTTGGGAAAGACATCCTAGTTTTGGGAGAGACATCTCCAGTTCTTGGAAGATGTCTATAGCATCTACTAGACATCTCTTGTAAAGAATTAGCTCTTGGCCCAAATTTTTGCTTGACCTTCAAGACATCTTCACAAAGCTCAAAACCTACAAAAACCATCTATAGGAAATAGAAAATGGAATTAGAAGAGATGTCCCTACACTATCTCTACTACCGTTCAAAAAGCAAACTAATGTGAGCAAGGACGTCAGGGTAGAAGTGATATCAAACTTATAGATTTTGGTCTCATGGATACATACAACATCATATATAGATTGATCCTTCTAATGAATCAAGTACTTATTCCTTTTAACTTCCTAAGTACTTGAAGCTTCTCTATGCTTGAGTATGATTACCTTTCTCTCCAGTGAAGGCTTGGATTGATCAATAGTTCGCTTCAAATTATCAATAATACCTTATATGATTTTCTGATTAATCAATCCATGGTAGTGCACAAGATCTAGAACATTAAATACAAAATACATACCAACATCATTGATCAAGTTAATCTTAAAAGCATGATCATTAATTTTTATCTTGATTTTGAAAGAACCCATCTTCTTAACTTTCAACTTGGAGAAGTTGATAGCTCTCAATATCTTCCTCTTCAAGTGCAACCAAACTAAATTTCCAATATCAAAGAAAGGCCTATTACCATGAGAGAAGGCCTATTACCATGAGAGGATGGGTAGTAGAGGATATCATAGGCACTAAGGTCATGGATACAATGAGAATTTTCTTGCCACCTAAAGAATGCTAAACATCATAGAGGTGGTGAGAATTCCCACAAGGCATGTAAAAGATAGCCAGATCAAGAGGCTAGACATGAATAATATCCCAAAGTTTTAAGGGAGATATAACTTAGATCTGTAGAACCATCTTCAGGCCTTTCATGATGCATGTGCCTTTTAAAATGTGGATAATGATTGGAAAATGCTTAAGTTGTTCCCAAGGACACTCATTAATGAAGTAGAGAGTTGATACTGGTCCTTAGAATCGGAATCCATCAAACAATGGAGTACAATGCTCAAAATATTCAATGAAAAATATCATATGTACTCCCAAGTATCAAACTTAAGGAAGCATATCCAAGAATGTAAACAAGGGATGCATGAACCCTTGAACATAGCCATGGACCAATACTATTTCCTATTACACATATGTCCCATCCATGGTTATTCTCAATAGGAACAACTTTGTCATATGATAGATGGGATCTAATAAAAAATGACAAAAAATCTTAGAGTCTATTCCCAATATGAGTTGAGGAAATGAGGAAGTGTAGAAGAATATAATAAGAACCCTTCCATCAAAAATAGGAAGGTCTACTTTTATGATAGCGAAGAGGAGTCACCACTTGATATGATGAACAAAAATACCTTGCAGATCCAAAAATCCATGTCTAAAATGTTGGTCAAGGTAGATAAAATGTGGGATTCATTGGATGAAAATTTTTAAACTACTCTAAAAACCATAGAAGGATAAAGAAAGCATATTAGTGATTATGAAAACAAGAGGCAGAAAGAAAATAAATGTGCCTACCCAAGGGATAAGGGCAAAGCTTCTACAATAGAAGTAGTTGTAGAGATTAAATTAGATGATGATGGTAGATGTGACATCTATCATTATGAACATCCCAAGGGATGTTGCCCCATTGTGTCACACTTACAAGAATCTAGGGTGTATGCTCTAAATCCTAAACTGACAAGAATGCATGCACCCAGAAGATTATCTTATCCTCAAGGTAATCCAAGGCAGTTCCACCACCAACAACAAGCCTATTATTTAAGTGGAGCTCCACCACAACCATACGAGCAATACTAGCCACCCACAGTCATGGGGGATCTCACTAATAAGGTAGTAGTACCATTATAGGCAACTAGATCCATATGGGTATTATGTTTAACAACCTGATTCTCTTCATGACTCTTCCAGTCATGCCACCATCCAACATCACTACTACCCTCAAGAGTATTACAAAAATTATTCTACATCTATTAGAGGGGAGACCTCATAATAATATTACCCTCCTCATCCTTCTACATATGTCCCTCCACCTTAAACCTAGTTACTGCCTACTCTGTTAATGTAGGGAAAAATTCTATCTCAACTTCAACAATGCAAAGCAACAAGGACTCTCAACTTACAATTGGCTCCTCCACCAAATGGTTCAGAAACTAGATCATGAAAAAGACCTTTCTTCCAACTCAATGTCCTAACTAAACCCTCACATACACCTATATTTGGAAATTCTACTTTTCATCTCCCTCTGCATCTAATCCATTTGAATCCCCTTCATACTAAACACCTCTCAAAGCGCATACCATCATGTTGACTCATTTAGTAATTGACTAGATAAAGGCTTGCTACCATCCTAGGAAACTATTTGATCTAGAAAGTCTCCTTATTTATATTCAAATCATTAGGAATGAGCCTTGCAAAGCTCTTCTAGATTCAGGTTCTAGTGTTAATCTAATTTCCCATGAGATGTATAAAGCCTAGTACCTGCCTCCACTTGAGAAGAGCAACATCCATCTTGAGTTGGCTAATAAATCCATCACTATTCCCTTAGGACTAGTGGTGGACATTATGATCACTATTTATGGGTAGTCCTTCCCCATGAATTTCCTAGTGATCTGAGTGCATAATTGCAAGGGGAACTTCTCAATCATCATAGAAAGGACTTGGCTGAGCATTGTTGATGCATGATCGGGGATTGAAGATCTTTCCCTCGAAATCTCTAAAGAAAATGCATTTGAAAAGATCAAGAGAAAGAAAGTTCCATGCATCATGTACAATGATACAAGGTGTAACTATGTGCATAAACTATGAGCCATTAATATTGTATCTATCAAAGCATGTAGTTAGTGTGTTGACATATCTGAAATTCAAAAGTGTCTATACATAGAAGCCATAAAATAGGAGGTCACCTAGTGGCTGATAGCTAATCTTGAAAGCAGCTCAAAAATTTTCATAGAACCTACTGAGAGCCTAACATGTTCCTACATAGAAGGCATGAATGAAACTTTAGCAAGTTCATCACAAACTCTCTAATAAGAAAAATGATGATACCTATTGCGGAGAGTTGGAAATTCCTAAAAATTTTAAACAAGAGCCCATTGAGTTAAACACTCTACCTGCAAGCATGGAATATGCATTCTTGAAAAATGGGAAGCTAATAATAATCAATGCAAACCTTACTCCTAAAAAAAATGCTACTAAATGTGGTCAATAAATGGCCAATAGCCTTTGCTTGGTCATATTCTAAACTCAAATGGATTGATCTTAAGATATGCCAACATCATATCCACACTAATCTAGTCATGAAGCCAAAGAGGCAACCACAATGGAAATTAAATTCCAAATTGAAGTAGATCATCAAAGAGGAAATCAAATAACTCCTTAAGGTGGGCTTTATCTATCCCATTTTAGGTAGTGAGTGGGTTAGCCTACTTGTGATTGTGCCAAAGAAAGATGACAAGTGGTAGCTCTACATTGATTTTTGGTTATTGAATAAGGCAACATTCAAAGATTACTTTCCATTGCCATTTTTGGATCAAGTGTTGGACACCATATATGGGCATTGCTCTTATAGTTTTCTAGATGGTTGTAGTGGCTATAACCAAATCTAGATCATGCTAGAGGATTAAACCAAAACAACATTTATGAGTACCTAGGGGATTTTTGTGTATCAAAATATGCCATTTGGATTATGCAATGCCACTACCACATTCTAATGCTTAGTATTAATTATTTTTCAATAGTATATCGGTAGCAAGATGGAAGTATTCATGGATGACTTCTTCACTTATGAAGATACATTTGAGTGAGCCTTGGACCTTCTTGAGCAAGTGCTCAAAATATGTGTGGAGACTAATCTTTGGCTCAATTAGCAAAATAGTCATTGGATGCTCCAAGAGGGCATTGTATTAGGGCATAGAATCTTACAAGTAGGGATTCAGGTCAAACCTAAAAACATAAGGATCATCCAAGGAATCATCTGTCAAACAAAAACTATAAAAGATGTTTGGTCATTACTTAGGCACACTAGCTACTACTAATGATTCAAAGAGAATTTATCTAAGATCACAAAACCATTGATCAAGCTAATAAAGAAAGATGCTCAATTTTTTTAGACCAAGGAATGTGAAAAGGCATTCCAACAGCTGAAGGAGAAACTTATGGAAACTCTAATTCTATAGGCACCCAACTAGTCTAGACCATTTCATGTTATGATGGATGCATCAAATTATGCCTTGGAGGCTATTCTTACATATTTGGATGATAAGAAATGCCCATATGATATCCACTGAGCAAACTAAAGCATTGTGGATGCACAACTAAACTACACCACCACAAAAAAATAATTGAGGTGTTTTCCCTAGAGAAGTCCAAGCATATGTGCTTGGATATAACGTGTTTATGCACATGGACCATAATGTAATTTTCTTCTTGATGAATAAGCCAATGGTGAGCCCCCATGTCATACATTGGCTAGTGATCTTGTAGGAATTCACTCTTACAATGGTAGATTGAAAAGGAATAGAGTGTGTGGTCACTGACCACTTGTCTCAATTGAAATGGGATAACAAAGAGGAGGAAGGCCCACTATATAATTAGTTTCTTAATGAACTCCTTATTTCCAGGGATATAACTAAACAATTACCCACTAAGTATAAATGATGTGATGACATTCTCACCTATTTTCTCACTCAAGAGATGCCACAAGAGTTTGACCAATAGAAGAAACAAAAATATCTTCACCAAGTGAAATGCTTCATGGAGATTAGTGGGCACCTCTAGAAGGTGTGCATTGATGGCTTGGTTCATTGGTGTGTCCCTAATGTTGATCAACTACATGTTCTCTAAGATGCCTAAGAAGATCCTTGTAGGGGCCATTATGATGGGAGACACACAACCATTAAAATCATGATGGAAGGGTATTATTGGCCAACACTTTTGAGATGCTCACCAATTTGTCCACTCTTGTGAATGCTGCCAATGAGATGGTGGAATGACTACTTGAAAGGAGGGCTCTGCCATTGCTAATATTACTCATGAGGTTGGGGTGAAGCTTCACTTTAATAGTAGGTTTGCTATTGGTGGAACTACCTATAGTTTCCTTAAGGATAAGACAACCTCCTAGGTGCTACCTTTCTGCTATTCTAGAATTTAGCATGTACACCCCAAATTCCTACAAGTGTGACACAATTAGGAAACATCCCTTAGGATGCTTATAGTGGAAAATGTTACTCCCACAATCATCATCTATTTTAGATTCCGTAGCCTCTTCAATAGTAGCAGCTTTGCCCTTACCCCTTTGGTGGGCATGTTTAGCTACTTTCATTCTTCTTCAGTCATGATTGCTACCTTCTCTTTAGATACTTTTAAAATTTTTAGAGTATTTTGGAACTTTTCATTCAAATAATTCCATATTTTATCTACCTTGGCTAGTATTTTAGAAACATACTTTTGTATTGTCAAGGTTTTATGCTTCATCACTTCATCAAGTGGTACCTCCTCATTGTCACAAAACTGGAATTCCTTTTTTTGGATGGAAGGGACCTAGTTATACTCCTATGTACTTTCCATTTTTTACAACTCACCTTCTTCTTTGGCCACCTACTCAATTAGCCTTTGGATTTGATTGACTCTAAGCTCTAAAAGTCTTCCTTGGGCATAGACCCCAAGAGTTCTCCTTATTTCTATTTGAAGCCCATTAATGATATGGTGGAGCTTCTCCCTTTAAGAAAAGTCATGGCCTAGGCACCTATGCAATAAAGCGTAGTATCTACCCATGGACACATCCAAAGATTCATGTGTTCCTTGTCTTCATGCTTGGATCTAATTCATTAGATTGGATACTTGGGAGTACATTTGATACTTGTCATTGAAAAGTTCAAGCATCATACTCCATTGGCTGATTAATTTTGGTTCTAAGGACCAGTAGAAAATTTTAGCCTTCTTCATTAGTATCCTTAGAAATAGCTTTAGTTTTTTCCATTTATTTTTAATGTTCTACAAGACACAAGCATCATGAAAGGCTTGAAGATAATTCTATGGATTCGAGTTGTATCCCCCTTCAAACTTGGGGATATTATTCATATTCAACCTTTTAATTTTGCTATCTTTCACATGCCTTGCTGCAATTCTCATGACATCTACAATATTCAACATGTTTCTTATTACAAGCCAATGCTCATCATAATGATATCCCCTATAATGGCCATGATGCCTATGATATTCTCTGTTGTTCCTTCTTTCATAGCGGTGGGCCTCCCTTGATTACCCATGACCCTGGTCCCTACTATTTTGATAGGCCCTACAATCATCTCTATTCCACTAGTCACCTCCATCATGGTCACATCCTCTAAAGCTTTAGTTAAAGCTAGAGGAGAGAAAAGATAAGGATGTTAAAGATGAAGAGGGAGGAAAGCTTGCACTAGCACCATGCCTGCTACCCCCTCTTGTTCGATTATGGCCATAATCATCATGCTTTTTATCATCTTGATGTTTATCCATTTTCCTACCTTAACTCCCAACTTTGCAACCCCCATGATCATAGGATCCATTCTTTCCTAAGCCAAGATTGTTCATAGTGGATGGTAAGTTTTGTTTAATGGTCCTTTCATTTGAGACAAGGGGAGGAGAGTTTGTGAATTAAGAACCCCTAGAAAAGGGATCCTCTCATAATTTCTAGTGTAGTATGAACAAGGATTTTGTGAACCAGTTTCTCTTTAATGCTTTGTAATGCATCTTCTATGACCAATCTTTCTTGCATCATTCCTCAATGGAATGGTAATCCTAATAGTATTGGTCCTACGTAATGTATTTAGCATTGGGCCCCTAGATACTTAATCTCATGAGAGTTTGGAGCAACATCACAAGAACTGATCAATCAAGCAACAACACAATGTTATCCTTCATGTTCCTCCACCATATTTTTTCATCCTAATGCAGGATGAAGATGAAGTTTGGCACATATCACTCTACATTATTGGGGCATTGGTGGTCCTAACCCTTTATGGCCTTGTTGATTGGATGTATTCTCGAACAATGGTGAACGTTCAACCTTGTGAGAAGAAGACATTTTCGTTTGAAATAAAAATAATGTGCTTTTACTATTATTATTATTTTTTAATGATTGCAACTTCAAGGTTCATTGCAATGTTGTTGAATAATTTCACTAACTTCTAGATAGTGCATGTAGCTAACTAAAGTCCTTAACAATGGCACCAATGATGAGTAGTGAGTAGTGCCAATGCCCAGCCATACGAATCACTAGCATTCACTAAGTGATCTAATAAAATTCTATAGATTTTAGCTCTCTAGGTACACTGGGTCTAGGAAGTGAATCTAATGTATGTGATCATTGTCCTCTTAGTTTCACTTGTGAGGTGCAAGTGTATGGTTAAGTGTAACTAAGGCATATGATTTTCATCATTTTATATTTATTATTTTAATCACCTAAGTGCAATAAAATAAAGTAATTAAATGCTTGATTGATCTAATAACTAACTAATATCTTAACTAATCCTAGCATAACAATCCATTCCCATTTACCGTACACATCCTAAACTACTTTATAACATTATAAGATTACCAAGCCTTAAGCGCTACTGGGATTACTAAACATTAACATATGCTAAAACTGGTCATACTTATGTGCTTTAATTAATAGCTATTTAGTAATTGATTCAATGCATTAAAGTAAATTGCTCAAATAATAAATCCATTAAGTAAACATTAAGCTAATTCCAAATGCTACAAGGTTTGTGTAGAAAGCTCATCTTTATCATTGATCACACCAAGGTGCTTAGGTACATCAGGTACATCAGTGTTCGATTAAATATCCATACACTTCTCACTTCTACTTTGGGAACTTAGAAAATATTCTAACTATTGAATGAAAAAAGTGCAAGAGCTTCACTAGGATACTAACTATGAATTTCATAAATGTGGTTGGTGAGCATGTATTTATAGGCAAAGACTAGTGTTATGTTGATGGGATCATGTCAATGGATCAAACCATGCATCAACGTGATTGCATGATGGGATTGCATCGATGGCATCCCATTGATGCAACCTAAGGAAGATTCTTCATTACTTATTAAGCATGCCATTAATTAAATTTTATAATTTTTAACCTTATAATAGTAAATGTTAAATTTATTTTTAATTATTTTTAATTTTCAATTAAAAATTATTGCTTCGGAATAGGACTACCAACTACTAGTTCTTGTGGTTGACTAGCTGAGCAACATCATAGCCTAGTTGTGTAGCATCCTAATGGACCATTATGGCCTACTATAGTTCTACCAATAGCCTATCAAGTAATGGCTTATCTTTGACATTCTCACAGCCACATGCTCTCACCTCACCACCTTCATGGCTGACAAGAATTCTTGCATGCATTCTTCTATGCCCTACTCTTATGTACCTCGATGTTCTCTGCTTGATGATGTCTTTGTGCTAGCTCTATATTTTCATGGTATCCTTGCCTACTAATAGATATCATTAGTGCCAAAAAATCCTACCTCCCATTGAGCTCCATGGACACTACCAGTACTACAAAATCCTACCTTTCATAACCATGATCACCACTAGCATTACAAAATCCTGCCTTCCATGGAGCTCCATGGATACCACAATCATCACAAAATCCTACCTCCCATGGAGCTCTGTAGACACTACTAGCATCACAAAATCCTACCTCTCATAAAGCTCCATAAACACTATTGGTGCTATAAAGTCATGCCTTCCATGAAGATCTAATAAACATTGTTAGCATCATAAAATCCTTCTTCCCATGAATCTCCAATGGACATTGGTGACCTACCTCCTTGGTAGGTCTAGTAACGAACATATTTTCCATTAATTGATGAAAAATTCAAACATGTGAAAAAAATTACCCTAGAGTCCAAAAGGAAAATGGTTAGAAGTTCAAGGAAGGATGGGTTTCTTTGCCTATTCCATCAAGAAATTAACTGATCATTTCATTCAACCTCCTAACCAAAACCAATATTCATCAAGAAACCATAATCAAAATCATTTTCCATCTAGGGATTATCACCAAGAATAATTCCAACATCAGTGAGACAAATACCAATATCATTTTCATCCTAGGGATCAGTATTGAGGTTAATCTCCACCTATTGGATGTCATGGTGTTGTTATTTCTTTACAAGGCCAAAGAATAGAACCTAAATATGAGGGTTATTAGAATTTGTAAAATTCACCAAAAGAATCATTAACCTAGATTCATGACAACAAGGTAACACTTGATCATTATGATGAAGCCCCCAGATCTAGTGCTAAGGTAAATGATTATCCTAATACCATAAATAATTATTTGGATATATTAAATTTATCAATCCAAGAATATTTAGAAGTAGTCTCCTTGTATTTAAGAGAACTTGTGGTAACATGGTAGAATGAACTAAGATCTTAGTGATTGATTACAAATTGGCTCAACTTTTGTCAAGATTTCAAATCAAATATTTTAATAGATTACTTTCTCAAGAAACATAAGATATGATTTGATTTATTAATATTGAATAGATGATTCATGGAAGATTCCTATAAGGAATTCTACAACCTCTCTCAGTATGTAAGCCATTGGGATGAGGGAGAGTTGGCCTCAAAGTTCATTGGTGGACTACATGCACAATTGTGTTTCCAAATACATGTACAAAATCCTTAAAGAGTTGATGAAGCATATATAATTGCTAAGGACTATGAGGAGTCAAATCAAGTACAAACTATAACCCTTTGACAAGTAATAGTAGAAGAGACACCCACTAAGAAAACTCAATCTAAGTGCTTTGCTTGTGGTAAAGATCACTTCAAGCTAGATTGTCCAAAATTATGAGTTATAATAAAAAGAAATAATCAAAATAAGAATAAAAAAACCAATGCAAAGGTAGCCAAAAGAAAGAGTCAAACTACTATTATAGTTAAAATGAAGAAGATTTTAATATCGATAAAGTTAGATTTGAGGAAATTTTAATTTTCTTTACTTATTTTTATAGGATTAATTAAGGGTTAAAAGATTAAATTTTTTATTAATAGTGGAATGACTGAATTTTATTTCATCAATTTTAGTTAATTCATTAAATTTAATCTTACCTTCTAAGAAAATTACCAAAAAAAAATTTGTAGATGGAATGATAGTAAGAAAACACACTAGGTATGAAGAAATTACTTTTATCCTACAAGATATTTATTTTGTTGTTGAATTCTTTGAATTTAAAGATGATATTGATGTAATCTTATGAATGTATTTTATGCAAAAAGTTGATATTACTTTCCATTTTGAAAGCCACATTTTAAAAGTGTCAGTCACTAAAGGAATTAAGATTCTAAGGGAGATAGAAATAGTAAAGCAAATTCATATGGTAACTATTAAGCAAGCTAAGAAACTAGTCAAGATGCTACAATGTTGATCATAAAAGTAACTCAATCTCCAAAACTTTTAAACATCAATATTCCAAAAGAACTTGAAGAGTATAAGGATTTAATGTTTGATGAAACTAGGGAATTATCTTTAAAAAGAAGTGTTGAACATGTCATTGACATTTTTCCAAGAACAAAACCAATTTCAAAATCCTCTTATAGGTATTCAACCTTAAAATTAAAGGAAAAATTCAAACTCATTAATTTTTGTAGAAACAGCTAGTGAGATAATAAGTCTAGAATTTTGTCCTTCGGGAAGGGAATATGGACTTTCATATTTATTTGATTTCTATGTCAACAAATTAATTCTGCAATTATTTGTCATTCCTAGGTCTTCTTGTTACATTACCATATTCTAAAATAATAATACCTATTTATGGAAACCTCATGATGGATGAACATTCTTCCTCCTTGGTTGATGAGTAACCTTTCTATTTACATCCCTACACATTGGTTGGTATGAGTGACTACACTTAAATAACCACTAAAACTTCTATATTTGCCCTGATCATTAACAATGCATATTATATTAAACTACTAAAAAGTACTTTCCTTCCTTATTAAACCAAGCCTTGGTATTGACTCTAAATTGGAACATCCTCATTACACCTAGGTTTCAATTATGGATCATGGAATACTATATATTAGCACTTACCTTACTTGACATATATCACATGCCAAAACTCTAAGACTTAGACTAAGCCCCTTTTTAGAACCATTAGGGCTCACTAGTCACTCAACATACTTTCACTACATTTGATACTAAACTACAAGTTTTTTAGTAGGCACTGTATCATCACCTAGGCTTTCCAACTACACCAAGCATCATATATTTATAGCTATAGCTTATTCTACTAATGTCAAAATTTGGTAGCATGTTAGATTGGTGTTATGACATTGTGAACCTTAGCTATCTACAATTGAACCTATCTCTACCCCAACATTTGGGTCCAGGGTTGATCTTCTACCCCCTCCTCCCCCAATGTTCCTTTTACATATTGCATTGTAATCAATGCCTTCATCAATATTTAACTCACTTTGAAGAGGGAAGTCTTGTCCTAGTATGAAAACTAGCTAATCCTCCTACTAATACAAGCTAATGTTAGTTCATGCCATCCAAGTAAAGGTATAAACCAACTGATGTTGCAAAAATAGTGGATGAGTTGTAGTTAGGGATGAAATATCACTCTACTCATAGAGACTTACTTTTTTCATGCTTATTGATATGGTCTCATTACTTTGATTAGTTATTAGAAGAAGAGAATATTCAACTAAGTGTCTTACCTTAGGATGCATCAATTTTATTTGTTAAGAAGAAGGATGATATGTTACGTATTAATTTATAGGATGTTAAATAAATTAATGATTAAAAATACCTATTCCCTACCTAGGATTGACAAACTATTTTCCCAACTTATTGAAGCATGTTATTTTTCTAAGATTAATTTAAAATCATGCTATCATCAAATAAGGATTAAAGAGAAAGATATTAAGAAAACAACATTTAGAACTAGATATGGATTCTATGAGTTTGTGGTGATGCCATCTAGATTAACCAACACACCTACAACATTCATGACATTGATGAATTATATCTTTTAAGAGTACCTTGATCAATTTATTATTGTACTTATGAATGATATACTTGTTTATTCTAAGTTAAGAGAAGAACATGTTAAACATTTAAAAATTACAATGAACATTATCAAGGAACATTAGTTAAAGAAAAAATTAAGTAAATGTGAGCTCTTTAAAGAAAAAGTGTCATACTTGGGCCATAGTGCATTTATGAAAGAACTACAAGTAGATCAATATAAATTTAGTATAGTTTTTGATTGGTTAGAACTTAAAGACACCGTATTATTTCATAGTTTCCTATGATTAACAAGCTTTTATTAACATTTTATTAAATATTATTCTACCTTGTAGCCCCCTTGACTAACCCCTTACAAGAAAAACATGTGTTTAAGTTTAATAAAAAATGCAGGGAAGCTTTCCTAAGATTAAAGATGTTATTAATAACAACACCTATACTGAGAATCCTAGATGAATAAATACCATTTAAAGTATATACAGATGCCTGCAAAGTAGGAATTGGTGGAGTTCGTTTAGAAGAATATAAAGTGGTATGTTTTGAGTCTCATAAATTATGAGGAGCTCAAGTAAATTAGTCAACACATGATCTTGAATTGTTGGTAGTTGTTCATGCTTTAAAGGTTTTGAGACATTATCTTTATGAGAAAATATTTGTACTAAAAATAGATCATAAAAGCCTATAATTATAGAGGTAACCTATCTTGAACATCCAACAATGAAGGTGGCTAGAATTATTGGCCAAATATGATTTTGAAATTAAATATATTCTAGAAAAACAAAATATAGTGGCTAACATCCTTGCTTAAATGTGAAACCTAATGATTGGTGTTTTGATAACCCTTATGGAAGAAGAGATTAAGGAATGAATAGAAAAAGATCCTTACTTCAAATAAATTCTAACCAATATTTATTCTAAGCCTAATTACCGTATTTCTCTAGGTGGTCTAATGATGAAGAAATAGAGGGCATGTATATTTGAAGGAAATTGGATACTTAAGTTATTGTTCAAAGCCCACAAAGTACCATACGTTGGACATCCTAGATATATTAAAACCTATGTGATGATTTGTTAGTTTTATTTTTGGCCTAGAATGAAGAATGATGTATCCACATACATTAAAAATTATCCAACCTACTAGAGATTGAAGGTAGAACAAAATAAATTGAGTGGATTATTACAATCTTTTGAAGTCCTAACATGGAGATGAAAAAAGGTTATCATAGATTTCATTATGGAATTATTGCTAACCAAGAAAGGAAATGGTTCAATCTTGGTGGTAGTTGATCATCTACCAAAGATGGTTATCTATAAATAAAATTGAAGATTTAGCTAAAAAATTTGTATGAAAAGTATTTTCGGTTACATGTATGTCCAAAATCAATTACCTATAATAGAGATCCTAAGTTTATCTCTAAATTCTAGTGAAACGTTTTCAAGGAACTTGGAAACCAATTAAAATTTAGCACAACATACCACCCAAAAACATATGTCCAAATAGAACACATCAATCAAATATTAGAATATATTCTCAAAATATACATTGGAAGTAGACCAAAAACATGAAGAATTACTTGCACTTGGATTAATTTGCCTACAATAGTAAATATTAAGGACCATACATCAAACATCTTTTCAAGTTGTATATAGACAAGCTTTCCATACACTACAGACTAAGGTAGACCCAACTTTTAGGGAAAAGTGGAAGGAAGAAGAAATGAAAATCATGGAAATTATCATTACAAGAGTTGAAGAAAAATTTCAAGTAGCCTAGAATAATTATAAGGGTTATGCAAGTCAACATTACCTTAATAAGGAATCCCAAATCAGAAATCAAATATTGCTAAGAGGAAAACCCACTAGAAGTTTTCTTAAGCTAGGAAGATATGCTAAGTTAGCCTCATGATATTGTGGACCTTTTGCAATTTTAGAAAGAATTTATGAATTGTTCTATAAAATTTAAAGATTCATTCTATTTTCCACATGAGTTTACACAAGAAGTTCCATTAGAATGATGTACCTTATGTTCTAGATTAGAATACCTAATCTCTGAAATCTAATGCTAGCATTGAGGTTAAACAAATCATAATTAAAGATCACATAACAAAAAAGCTTCATACTAAAACAATTAGTGAAGTACTCATTCAATGGTCTAACTATGAACAACAAACTTGGGAAAACAAGGAGTTTATTCTCAACACCTATCCATAGCTTTTTTATCATCATGATGTTAAGGAATTGATGAGCAATGAGGTACCCCTACATCCAACCATATAAATCACAAGTGTTCATGCATAATCTAGTCAAACTTTGCAAACCTTAAGTTCTTATGTACATTGGTTTAAGAAAGTGAAATCAAGTTGGAATGGTCATTGTCTTCTTAGTTCCACTTGTGAGATACAAGTATATGGTTAAGTGCAACTAAGGTATATGATTTTTATCCTTTTATATATATAAGTTTAATCACCTAAAACAAGAATGAAAGATAGAATAATTTAATATCTAATTAATCTACTATCTAACTAGCCTAAAACAAGTACCCATTCCACTCTTTAGACACATCTTGAATGCATATAGCACTACTCGGTTACCAAATGTTAATTGTTTCTAGGTTACCAAGCACTACACATATGCTCGAAGTGGGCATGCTTGTGTTCATTAACAACTAGAAATTAATTGCTTAATTAAAGTGCATTAAGATAAAGTGCATAAATATTAAATGCATTAAAGGAAACATTAATCTATTCTTAGTGTTGTAAGGATTATCAAAAGGGCTTATCTTTATTTCTGTTAGACTACTATGCTTAGGTGCTTCAGTGCTAGAACAAAGATCTATACACCCTCAATCGCCTACTAGAGGCACTTAGAAATATTCTAACTTTGGAATGGCTAAACTGCAAGAACTTCATTACTCTATGAAAAAATTGATATGAAAATCATGTGCCCAAGTGCTATATTTATATGTTGGCATATACGCTGTGATATTAGATATTTGACACCGCATCTTTGGGTTCAATATCAGGTATCTGATATCAAGGCTTTGATATCATATATTTGATATTAAATCACATAAAAACATGATTCATTATACCCCCATGACTTAATGAAAACTCATCCTTGAGTGAACAAGAGGAGGAACAAGTTCCTTATAAAATATTTGGCAACTATGGAATTATTGAATGACATGAAAACTTTGACTCAGATGAAACAAACAAATTCTAAGTACCCATGTGTATGGATTTACAATATTTTACAAAATTGGATTTTCATGAAAATAGAAGTGAACACCCTTAACAAAAATAACATCCAACTCCTCTGGCAGAGGAAGAGTAATGGAGAAGATGCAACAATCATGTAGGGTCCTTGTCACATGATGCTACTACTTATCCTTTGGTAAAGATAGTCCTGCTTCTAGTCCCTGCTTCCCACTACAATCATAACAAAATTATGGATTAGTGTGCAATCTATAACGTATAGCTTTTAAGTACCTTGTCTTGTTGACAATTACACTTGGTTGGTTTGTGATTATGATGGATTGATTCCATTAATAGTCTTAGTGAGAAGCGGTCCATTAAATTTTAAAAAGTTCAAATGCAATGAAATGCTTGAAGAGGGTTTAAGAATTCACAACAAATAAAAGGATGAATTCTTTGAAAAAATTTTGTGAAGATGCAAAAAATTGGATGTCATCGATGGAGCACACAAAAGGATTTGATTGTAAGAACATCTAAGGATAAAGAACTTGACTAACCCAACCAAACGATATGCAGGTGGGCCCTCCCCAAAGCAAGCATAAGCCTTTTATTACCTTTGCATAACTTCAAACTAAGGATTACATGGACCCCATGGATGATTAATGGTTACTGAAAGTTAAGTATAAAATCTTGAAAGAAATTACCTAAGAATTTTGACATATGAAACCAAGACATCGAACAAGAACATTAAACTAGCAGTGAGGTGAGACATGGAAAGCATAGATGGATGAAAGAGAGTGGAATCGAGTTTTTGATTAAGGTCACATAAAGTCCCTTCTAAATTTTGTGGTTAAATGAAATAATAAAATCCATCCTTCATCCAGAACAAAACCAACCATGTTCAGTAAGAGTTCATCATCATTCTAAGACTAGTGTTTCCATAGAATAACCACTATTCTTTATTAAAAAAGAAAAGAGAAATAGGAAGTGAGGAAGGACCTTAGTTAGAGGAGACCTTTAGACCTAGGTAACATGTATTTTTAGGCTTATAACTAGTGCTTGTAGCCCATTTATTCTATCTAAGGGATGTGCTTTGAATTCCCATTGTTTTTTTCATGATACGAACCACACAATATGAAGACTTATTAAACTTCCTATTATTGATCGACATGGAAAGGTAAGAAATCTATGAAAACACACATGCACCCAAGTAAGTAGAAAGGCACAAAGAATACTGAATCCCCTTGAAGTCACACCCTATTCAAACCTTTGAATCCTTTCCAAATTTGGAAACTACCAAAGTCACAAGTTCATTAAAGTTTTATTAATGAAAAAGAGACTGCACATTTCTAGAATAAGAAAAACCTTAGAGTTTGTGGATGGGTGGGTGTTGTGGACATAGTGCCTATTTCATGAAAAAGAAAGCATGTCCTAGTTATCAGTAACAAAATTCAAAGTGAGAATCTAGACACCAACAATCAAATAACCAGATAGCACATGTTCATATCAATCAAACATACTATACCTAGTTGGCAATATGGCACATTATTATTAAAACATAATTAGAAAATCACATCCTAAAATAAGGAAAATATATAAGAAATTATAAAATATTTAGAAAATATAAAATTTACTAACAATTTTGTAAAACAAAAATTTTGAAAAATTAATAATCTAGAAAAAAAGGTGTAAGATAAAGAATATGTAAAATAAAAAGTTGTAAAACTAACAATGTGTAAAACAAAAACATGTAAAAAAATAAAAAAAAAAGGAAAAACTAAGTCACTTATATAGTTATCATGGATGGCCATCTCCTCCACAACTAAGTTGAAAGTAGGAGATCTAAAAGATTGAGAGTGGTTGTCCATCTGATGAGACGTTTATTGCATTAGCTAGCTTAGGCTCATGGAAAAGGTTGACTTGTTATATGTTGACCAGTCGTTTCTTATCTTGGCTTTCTAGTTTATAGATCATCATGATCCTAGAAGAAAAACTTTCATAAATTATATAAGGTCCTTCCCACAATGTTTGAAACTTAGTTCATTGACATACATGTGTGGGGTTCTAGTAGCAAACCTTATCTCCCAGTTGAAATTTAACTTTTGTAATTTTAAGGTCATTGTGCTTTTTGTTGAATGCCTTGTGCAACTCATTAGATGATAGGGCCACCAATTGATTTCTATCTAGAAAGTTGAGATTCATTAATCTTTCTTTTTTTTCTAGACTCAAGTCAAGGTTAAGGTCATAGGCTATTGAAAGTGTATGGAGCTTGAATTTAATAGGAAGTATTGGTAATTTCCCATACACTGACTCATAGGGAGAGTAGCCTATAGGAAATTTTCATGTTGGGCATCATTGAGTGTTGTGCTCCAATCTTTCCTATATTTGCTAATAGTTCTCGTTAGTATCTTTATGATTTCTCTATTTGTAACCTCAGCTTGACCATTGGCTTGGGGGTGGTAGGGTGTTGTTAATTTATGTTCAACCCTCAAGCATTGCATGAGTTTCTGAAAGGTAGTGCCTATAAATTGAGTTCCATTATCAGAAATTAATGCATGTGCCACACCAAACCTATTTACAACATTTTATTGTAGAAACCAAGAAAAAGTAGAAGATGTATGATCTATGATCATTGCTACTTCTACCCATTTTATACACTAGTTAATAGTGACTATGATGTATTCCTTTTCATTGGACATGGGTGTGATGGAACCCATGATATCAATGCCCTAGATGTAAAATGGTTTTAGTGCTTGGATCCACTATTGAGGTTCCTCCATTCAAGTAGTAATTCCACCATCTTGTTGGCAGCATTTACAAGAATGGACATCTTGATGAGCATCCCAAAAGATTGTCAACCAATAATACCTTGCCACTAGGATTTTAATGACTATGCATCTCCTAGTATAGTGACCTCCGCAAAGACCTTCATGAGCATCCTAGAGAATGCACAATTGATTAGCATCAAGGATACAACAAAGAACTAGGCCATTAGTGCACACCTTATAGAGATGTCTATTGATCTCCATAAACCATTTTACCTGGTGTAGAAACTACTGTTTCTTTCAGTGGTCCAACCATTATGGCATCTCCTAGGAGAGAAGATAGGTGAGAATGCCATCATACCATTTAGGCTTAGTCGGAATATTGTTTTGTTATGGACCTAGTAAAGAGGAGTTCATTAGTAAATAGGTTAAATAGTGAGTTTTCATCCTCTTTGTTATTCCATTGCAATCGAGACGTGATCAACAACCATATTCTTAGTTCCTTTTTGATCTACCATTGTAATATCAAATTCCTGTAAGATCACCAGCCACCTTATGACATAGGGACTCACCATTGTCTTGTTCATTAGGAAGGGGATGGCACTATGGTCTGTGTGCACAAACTCTTTATATCCAAGCACACAATGCCTAAACTTCTCTAGAACAAACACCACTACCATCAATTTTTTTCTATGATGGTGTAGTTTAGTTGTGCACACACAATGCTTCAGCTTGTGTAGTGGATGTAATATGAATGTTTCTTGTCATTCATTTTCATAAGCATAGCTCCCAAAGTGTAATTTAATACATTCATCATAACATGAAATGGTTTAGACTACTCAAATGCCTATAGAATTAGAGTTTCTACAAGTTTCTCCTTTAGTTGTTGGAATGCTTTTTCACATTCTATGGCCTAGAAAAATGGAGCATCCTTTTTTATTAGCTCAAACAATAGTTTTACAATCTTAAATAAATTTTCTATGAATTTCTGACAGTAGCTAGTGTATCCAAGGAATGACCAAACATCTTTTATGATTTTTGGTTGGTAGGTTATTCCTTGGATGACTCTTAATTTTTCAGGGTCTACATCAATTCTTGCTTGTGATATTCAATGCCCTAATACAATGCCTTATTTGACCATCATATAATTCTTTTTCCAATTGAGCTAAAGGGATTTTTTAACACATCATTTTAGTACTTCCTCAAGGTAGTTCAAGGCTTACTCAAATGTAGCCCCATAGGTGGAGAAGACATCCATGAAGACTTTCATATCACTACTGATGTACTATTGAAAAATTATTAAGACCAAGCATTGAAATGTAGCAAGGGCATTGCATAGACCAAATGGCATCTTGCAATATGCAAAAGTCCCCTAAGGACTCGTGAATGTTGTCTTGGCCTAGTCCTCTAGAACGATTTGGATTTGGTTATAGCCATTATAACCATCCAAAAAACTATAAAAACAATGTTCAAATATTGTGTCTAACATCTGATCAATGAATGGTGATGAAAAATGGTCCTTGAATGTTGCCATATTTACTAGCTGAAAATCAATGGAAACCTACCACTTGTCTCCTTTCTTTGGTACAATCATGAGTGGACTAACCCACTAGCTATCCACAATGTGATAGATAAACCCTACCTTGAGGAGTTGTTAGATTTCCTTTTTGATGATCTACTTTAGCTTGGGCTTTAATCTCCTTTATGGCTATCTCTTTGGCTTCATGGCTATATCAGTGTAGATATGATGCTAGCATATCCTAGGATCAATCCCTATCAGTTCAGGATATGGCTAAGCAAAGGCTTCTAACCATTTTTCAACCACTTCCAACAACATCTATTTATATTTTGGAGCAAGATTTGCATTGATTATTACCAAATTTTCATTTTTTAAGAACACATATTCCATGTCTGCTAGCAGAGTTTTTAATTCAAGGAGATCTTGTTTGAAATTTTTAGAAATTTCCAACTCTCCCTAGTAGGTATCATCATTTTCATCATGAAAGAGTTGGTGATGAACTTGCTTCAATTCATCCATGCCTACAACATATGCACACGTCAGGAGCTTAGTAGATTACATGCAAAGTGTGCTACTTTCAAAATTAATGGTTAGCCACTAGGTATCCTCTTGTTTTGTGGCTACGATGTATAGACACCTTTGAATATCTACCTTTTGTGCACATTGCTTTCATGTAGAGATGGATGCTCATTTCACTAATCAAATTTTTTGCACACAACTACACCCTGTATCGCTATATGCGATGCATGAAAATCACTTCTTCTTGATCTTGCTAAATGCATTTTCTTTAGATATTTCTAGGGAAAGATCTCTAATGCCCATTTTTACATCAATGGTGCTTAGCCATGCCCTTTCTATGATGATTTGAAAGTCCCCTTTGTAGTTCTCCACCTTGATCATAAGGAAATGAGCAAGATAAGATCACCCATACATAGTGGTTACAATGTCTTCTACCAGTTCCAATGGAATAGTGATGGACTATTTTGCCAATTCTAATTTGATTTTACTCTTCTTTAGAAGAGGTATATTCCATGCAATATACATCTCATGAGAAATCAGGTTGATACCAAAACCTAAGTCAAAAAGATATTTACATGGTTCATTCCCAACAATTTGCAAATAAATAAGAGGACTTCCAAGAACTACTAATATCCTAGGAAGGTTTCTAGCATGGATCCAATCAAATATGGCATGAGTAAGCATAACAGTATGGATTTTGGAAGGTATTTAGTTTGAAGGGAACTTGAAGGAATTTGATACAAAGGAAGATGAAGAAATAGGGTTACCAACTGTAGGTGTAGATGAAATCTTAGGAAGACTATTAGATCGAAAGCAAGGTCATTTCTTAGATTGAGTGTTTAAACCATTCGGTTGATAAACTAGTTGTAGATTAATAGCCCTAGTAGCATTGTGTTGTTGCGATTAAGCTAGGACTTCACCTTGCATAGATGGAGTAGGTGGTAGCTAGGTTGAGGAAGGAGGAAGATGTGTAGGAATAAGAGGAGGATAAGGGTAAAATGTGGTATCCTTCCTTGCATATGGAGAATGAGTTTGATAATAATTATGAGGGTACTAGTGAGATTGAAAAGTAGAAATGTGACTGAAAGAGTCATGTGGAGCTAGAGGTTACTAAATGTAGTACCCATATGGATTAGGTTTTCTATAAGGGTATTGTTGCCTTGGTGCTGTTAGCACCCATGACTATGTTTATTGCCACTATTGATACTACTCACATGCTTGTGGCAGAGTTCCACTTCAATAATACTATTGTTGCTGGTGGAACTACCTAGAATTACCTTGAAGATAAGGCAATCTTCTGGGTGTTTTCCTTTATGCTAGGTGTGGATTCAAAGCATACACCCTAGACTCCTGTAAGTGTGACACAATAGGAAAACATCCCTTAGGATGTTCATAATGGAAAATATCACACCCGCTAGCATCATTGGAGTTAGTTCCTACAACTTCCTCTATTATAGCAATTTTTCTCATGCCTCTTTGAATGGTACATTCAACTTCCTTGCACCTCTTGCATTCATGATTACTACTTTGTTCTTTGGACTCTTCAGTAATTTTTAGGATAGCTTAAAATTTGCTATCCATGGAGTCCCATAACTCATCAACCTTGATCATCATGTTAGATTAAAATTTTTGAAATGGAAAGGTTTTTTTATTCACCACCTCGTCAAGTGATGATTCTTGCTCACTATCATATAGTCGAACCTCCCTCTTTCGAATGGAAGGATCATAGGTGTACTCTTCTGTACTTTTTCATCTTTTTTGTTCTTCTTCCTCTTTTGCTACCTACTTAATCAATCTTTGGATCTGATGGGTGCTTAATTTTGATAGTCTCCCTTGGGCATAGATGCTAATAATTATCCTCATTTTGGATTAAAGCCTATCTACAATGTGGAAAAGTTGGTTCAATTGATAATAACCATGGCTAGGAAATCTATGTACTAAGGAATAGTATTGGCCTATGATGGCATCCAAGGGTTCATTTGTTCCTTGTTTCCATCCTTGGATCTGCCTTCTCAAGTTCAACACTAAGGAGTACATTTGATATTTGTCATTAAACAATTAAAGCATTGTACTCAATCATCTGATAGATTCTAGTTCTAAGGACTAGTACCAGTTTTTTGCATCTTGAATGAGTGTCCTTAGAAACAACTTAAGCTTCTATCACTCATTTTCTATATTCTTCAAGACACATGCATCCTAAAAACCTTGGAGATGGTTCTGTAGATTTGAATTATATCCCCCTTGAAATTGAGAAATATTGTTTAGAATACTCTAGGTAGTAAGAAAAGTCTTATCAAGGCCATGATTTTGGTGCCTACAATTCCCTTTAGTACCCCTTCATACATGGTATCATGTCTCTCTTGAAAGCCCATGCCCCTGGTCTTAACACGCCCAACTACCCCTTTGATCATTTTAGTCTTGTTGGTCACCTCCATCATAATTGCTCCCCTTGTGATTACAATTAGAGTGAGAAGAAGAAGATGATGATGAAAAAGGTGAAGAGGAAGGAGGACTAGCACAATCACTATTCCTACTACCCCCTCTTCGGTAATCGTGGCCACGATCACAAACTTCTTTCTTTCTTGCATCCCTACCCTAACTCTCCTTCTTAGATCCTCCTTTGTCATTGGATCCATTATTGGTAGAACTAGGATTGTGATTCATTTATTGTAGGTTTTAGTTTTGACCTCCTTCACTAAATTCAAAGAGAGATATTTCACTAAATGAAAAACCCCCCAAAGAAGGATTCTCCATCATGTTTTTGTCATGGCAACAATAGCGAATCAGTAAACCACTTTTCCTTCATAGGTTCATAGCATTTTTCTAGTTGTTGATCCTTAAGATATTATGTCTTAGTGGGATGATAATCCCTAGCATCACTATCTTGTATAATGTACTTAGCATGAATTCCTTGGAGGCCCAAATGCACAAGAGTTTGTTGGAGCATCATAGGAATAGATTGATTGGATGACAACACAATTGTTGCCCTCCATGTCACACCATTATAGTTGTTCAACTTGGTGAAGGATGAAGGTGAAATTAGGTACATACTCATCAGGATGAGCATATACCACTTGGAATTGTTGGGGCACCTACTAATGTACTCCATCAGACTTGGGAAAAGAAACACTTCTATGAGAAGAAGACATTTTATGTTAGAAAATAAAAATGTAACATGATTTTTTAAAAAAAAAATTGTTGTGGTAATTGTAATGTATAATATGACTTTTAGGTTTCATTCCAATGATTTAAATAACTTTTTACTAATCCTAGATAGCACACGTAACAACTAAAAGATCCTCAACAATAGTGCCAATGAGGAGCAACAAGGTATCCCTACACCCAACCATATGAATCACAAGTGTTCACATGCAATCTAATCAAACTCTACAAACCTTAAGTTGTTAAGTATATTGGTTTATGAAAGTGAAATCAAATCAAAATGATCATTGTCTTCTCAATTCTACTTGTGAGGTACAAGTATATGGTTAAGTGCAACCAAGGTATATGATTTTTATTCTTTTATATTTTATAAGGTTAATCATCTAAATAAGAATGAAAGATAGAGGAATTTAAAATCTAATTAATCTACTATCTAACTAGCCTAACACAAGTACCCTTTCCCACTCTCCGAATACATCCTAAATGCATATAGCACTATTGGGTTACTAGATGTTAAGCATTTCTTGGCTACCAAGCACTACACGTATGCTCAAAGTGGTCATGCTTGTGTTCATTAAAAACTCAAAATTAATTACTTAATTAAAGTGCATTAAGGTAAAATTCATGAATATTAAATGCATTAAAGGAAACATTAATCTATTCTTAGTACTGCAAGGATTATCAAAAGGGCTCATCTTTATTTTTCTCACACTGTTGTGCTCAAGTACATCAATGCTTGAACAAAGATTTGTACACACTCAAACTCCTACTGTAGGTACTTAGAAATATTCTAACTTTGAAATGGCTAAACTACAAGAACTTCATTACTCTATGCAAAAATTGATATGAAAATTGTGTGTCAAAGCACTATATTGGATACTCTACAATATTGGATATTCGATATTACATCTACAATATTGGATATTCGATATTACATCTTAGGGTCTAATATCGAATATCTAATATCAAGGCTCCAATATCTCATATCTGATATCAGAGAACATCAAAGCACGATTCATCAATAATATATTATATTTATTATTAGGTAATATTAAGATATTAAATCATAGTTTTTGTATGTATAGATGATAATGAAGATAATAATGGAGCTAAAATGAGAAGCATAGTGAGGATGTAATTATTGGATAGCTAGATATAGATAAAGCACTTGAGGATGAGCTAGATTTTTAAGGAGGGTAGATTATGATGTCTTGTCCCTTGTTAAGGGTAGAATTGTACTATTAATCATGTAATTATCCTTTGAAATAATGGATTCCTTGATATGAGGAGTTGTAACTGTTCATGGTACCACTTGGGGAAGGCTTTGACTTGTAACATTTAGGGACAAACTTAGAGGTCATATCAACATGGAGTTGCAAAGCCAAATTGGTGAGTGACAAGAGCTGGATGAAGTAGTAGTGTTGGATTTCCTCTAAAGTCCTAAGTGTTATAGGAAGATAACCTAGGATCGTTAGTAGTATATTCAACAATTCTATTAGTAAAATTTCCATTGTTATTTTTCCATTTAGATCCATGTTTATTCATTGTCATTTTTAAATTTAAGTGAGCAATCCAAATTAATTTCATGTAATACAAGGAAATTACACAATGAAAAATCATATTCATCAACATCTGGGAATAGGATGTCATAAAATCATAATTAAGAATATTAATCTATATCAATATATCGTCAATAATACATAAACATAATCAATGATCTAAAGCATAATGCATGATGATGAAGAATTGATACATGTCCATAAAATAACATATTATACCAAAGAGAATAGACTAAAGCTCAAAAATAGATATGCATAAAATCTAAAAAGTAGTAACTAACATCAACATATATCCTTACTCTACCTAGTCCTAGTGACCTAAAAATGATAAAGGAAATAAGTATACACTAAGTGAAAAATCGTGGTACCTTCTTTAGTTAAAATAAAAGAAAGTCTTATGATGGCTAGGTGAAGGCATGTTGGCCTACAACACATGTCACTAAGTACAAAAAATCCAAACATCATAGATCATATATTACCAATAGATCTTAGGATCCAATGAAAATCTAACAAAATCAAATTATCCAATCTAACCTAACAACCTATAAATAAATAGACTAGCATACATTACACTTAGTTTTAAATTTATGAATTGTTATAATAAGTACTTTCCAAACATGCTAAACTAAATCTTAAAATACCATGCATATGAATTCTATTTATTTCTCTCAATACTAGGAGCATTACCCAAGATTCACCCTTAACTTTCTAGACTACCAGTGCTAGAGGTGTCATCTAAGACTCACCTCTAATGTTTTAAGGACATCAAACAAAGGGACTAGTTAGCCATGGATTATTGTCACCTATTGGATGGGGCCTAAAAAAAGAGTCACATTAATGCATATCAATATAGGTCAAATACCAAACATATTTAAAGATCTTATCTCTAAATGGTTACATAAGTTGATGCTAGCTCATAACAAACATCAAATATTCAAGCCTCCAAATAAGTACAAAGTAATCAATAATGGTGGAGGGATAAAACTAATAACCAATAAGTTCAAATTTCTAAAATATCCAATAGAACCAATCATTTAAATCAAAGATTTATTCTAATAATCCAATAGCATTTAGACTAATATATTAGTATAGAACAAGGTCCGAGGTCATCAAAACATTTTGAACTGAGCTACAATGGCAACAAAAACATTTAAATGACTTAAACTTAAGATCATGACATCACCACAACTCATGGTAGCTAATCATAATCTTACCCTAACTCATGATGTACTAAAAATATTTTTAGCAAAAATTATAACAAAAATGACTTAACTATGGCCTAACCATGACTTGAGCATAACTTGTGGAATTGCAAGACTTTAGGAATAAAGACAAGAAATTGTAAAGAAAGATAAAGTATTGACCATAACCTTATCACAAGTCATGGCATAAGATCATGACCTAATCATGATTCTTGATTAGCATTGACAGTCTCACCAAGATCCATGGTAGACTCATGGTTTCAATCCAAAACATAAGGAAAAGAGAAAATAGCTCAAAATAACTTCCAAAAAATTAGCAAATAATAAGGAATATTGGGGTATCATAGCATTAATTTAAAGAACATAATGATACCTTCAAATTAAGAGAGATAAGTGACAAATAAAATGATGATATGATTAAGGATCCAAACCCTAAATGAAATTGTCAAATTCATAAAATGTTAAAGACTTAGAATTTAGTAAAATAATCAAAACCAAATTAGATTTATGATAACATGAACATAATTGCATGAGGATTCAAAACTAACATATAATACCTCAACTCCAAAACATTTATTACTTAAATTCTCATAAAATCCTCATTTCATGAAATCATCAAAAATGGTAAAATTACAACAACAGTGAAACAAGTGAATTAAGCATAAAAATTATTTGATTCTATATATTCCAAAAAAGATCCAATACTAATCATAAATGTATATAAATCTAAAAGAATTCCACAAAATCTAAATGTCAATAGTGCAAAAAACCTAAGAACTGAAACAAACATGACAAAATGCTAAGATAACTCATCTGGAAAAGAGAAGAACAATCCATGAAGTAATACATGAACATAGCCATATGATATTGCACAATCACACATATAAATTAGCAAAGATCCATAACACCACTATAAACCTTTAATTCAACAATGCTTCTACATCCAAAAGAATAGATGCCAAAGTGCTCATATGAATGGAAAGTAGGGCTTTTAATGAAAAGCTACCAAAAGTACAAACCTAGAAATCCTAATGTTATTTTTAAAATTAAATTTAAAATTAAGAGAACTACTGCAAAACCTCTTATAACTCATGTAGATTTCCCACAAAAACCATTAAGTCATACCAAACTTACTTAAATTAAAACAAAAAATATGGTAATTAAAAGATTAATATCTTAACATACAAAAAGCTATTCATGCCTTAATACGCCTCATGTATCAATTCTATAGCCTTCATGAGAAGCCTGCCCACTCATCCTCTAGGTTAATGCTTACCAAATAAAAATACAATTAGAATATATAAAAATAATCATACATAAACATAATAATATAATGGTAAAAATCCATAATAACTAATAAGCATAACTAACAATCATAACAAGAACATCCAAAATATAAAGAGGCACAAAAGCATAGTGTTAAACTACTAACCTAAGCATCTAAAAATATAAGTGTTTATAGTTATCTAATTGGCCTTTTCAACCTTTTCTTGAGTTCCCATCATTATGATCACAATTAGTTGTACTTAACTAGTTTTGGTCCCTTAAATAGGTGAATGTCTCATATATCAATTCATTTTGAGACTTTCCTATTGCATTGTTTAAGGTTTTTCCTATTTAAGTTATAGTGAGCTCTTCTTAACAACATTCCTATAACACAAATCTAAGAATAACTATTAAATACTTAAATATAATACTAGCATATAACAAACTCCTAAGCTAGGTTTAGGCTATAAAGGAATTACTTAAAAAAATAAAATCACCAAGAATATTATGAAAATTATAGGCAACGAAGTAGAAATCTATAAAAATAAGTGAAAGGGATAATAAAATAGAAAAAATTTATAAAAGAATAAATAATATCCTCTTACATACAAAAACCTTAGCTACTCACTAAGTAATAATAGTACTTATGAACCTAATGCCCATGCAAAAGAGTTTCTAGTAGCCAATAATTAATAGTAGAATCACATAAAATAACTATAACAAGGCACTAGGCATCTAATTGTATAAAAGAAGCATCTAAAAGCTATATTCAAAACATTCTATATAGAATACCAATTACAACTTCAAATATAAAAATATAATAAACTATCATATAGTAGAAACAAGCCCTAAATCAAAGATAGGCAAGTTCATACACACACGTGTCAATAAAGAACACTAAAGAGTACAAATAATTCAAATTGAATATTATAGTATTAAATTATACAAAAATATTGAAATGCTAAGTTCTAAATTCTAAAATGCTAGAAAACTAATCATATCAATTCTCTGCATCTTAGAAATCATCTATTTCCTATCCACTATCATGTTAGTAATCATTTAGATCCAAATCAGAAGCCCCTATGCCCTACAATTGTCATCATGCCATTTGTTGTTGTCATTCTCTACCCTATGCACACATGCCCTTGGTCACCTTCAGCACTACCGATCACTACCTGTTGTATCATCAATCACTGCCTCCCATGCCACTGATCATTAGCTACCCTTCCATGGATCATTACCTACTATGCCATCAATCACTGCCTCTCATGCTATCGATCACTACCTCCCCTACTATCGATCATTATCTCCTATGCCACCAATCACTACCTTCCTTGGTGTTGATCACTGCATCCCATGCCATTAATCACTACCTCCTATGCCTCCAATCATTGCCTTATATGCTACAAATCACTACCTCCCCTCCTGCCAATCATCGCTTCTCCCACCAAAAATCACTACCTTCTCTCGAGGCCAAAAAAGCCTTAATGCTATGAACATGAAAGTTAGTTGTAGCATTGTGAGCTGCATTGGCCCTTTTTTATGGGCTACACAAGCCTTGTTTAGGGCCACATTGACCCTACACATGCTAAGTTAGTTCCAACTAATCCTTGTGTCAGCCATGCCAACTCCTATGAAGGGTGTGCAGCCCACACACAAGACAAGTAAACCCTAGAAAGGGCTACACAACCCATGCCTAAGTTACACAAACCATAAAAAAGGCTACACAAGTCTCAAAATGGGTCACGTAGGTACAAAAAAGGGTTGTGCTACCTAGTAAAGCCCCTCCCCTATATACTTCAACCACTATCACACTACCGATGCATTCTCTAGGACACCACAATTCCTACCATCACCCTACATTTGTTGTTGTTCTGGCTTGATGGCAAAAAAAAAAATGTTTCTATCAAATGAAAAAAAATTGGAAATTTCTATCCTCAATGAAATTTAAAAGAAGAATGTACAAAAATAATTTTTAAATTTGGATTTGATGCCTTTGTAGCAATAGGGATAGGAATTCCATAATTAAGTGAACTTGTTCTAGAGTAGTACTAGGATGGATGAACTCTTAAGAAGTCTCAAAAATCATGCAATTTTTTGCAAATTAAAACAATAATAAATTTTGATTTCAAAGTAAATTTTTAACCCAAAAAACTTGATTCCAATAGATTTAAACCTTCTAGACTTAATAGAATGGGCATATATAGCTCTCAGGTTATAGAAAACTAGCTTTTAATCCATTAATTAAAGGACAAAAATAATTAGGATTCGGTGGTTGAAGAAGAAATCCATGATAGTTTCAACCTCTTTTGTAACTGATTAACTATTTTAAGACCCATAGAAAAGGCCATAGAGGCCAAGTATTACCACCATACCTAATTTCCTCAACTTACCAATGTCTAGAATCCAAAGAATAAATTGGAGAGCAATGGAGGCTTGAGTCAATGATCAAATGAATGCCCTTGAGAATCAAATTAATGAAATTAAGGGTGTTCAAGAAGAGCTTCATCAATCACATCAAGGGTTAAATATAGATATGCAAAATATGTTCAAGGAAATTAGGAAATTATCCCAAAGTTCAAAGGATAAATGTTTAAACATGCAAGGAAAGATGTATTTCTTTGTAGACTCCATCAAGAAATTAACCAACCATCTCACTTAGTCTTCAAATCCTGGTCACGTTCCATCTTGAGATTAACATTAAGATAAAGATTAAGTTCTCCCTAGGGATCCACCTAGAAAACAACCCCCACCTACTGGCTTCCAAGATACCGATATCCCTTCTATAGGTCATAGAGGAGAAATCGAAGGTCAGGGATATGAGAAATGTCTTAATCCACCTAGAATATCACTTACACAAGTTCATGCCAAGAAGGTAAAATTAGACCATTATGATGGAGCCCTTGGATCTAGTGCCAAGGAAAAATATTTGCTTGATACAATGAAAAATTACTTTG
This sequence comes from Gnetum montanum, assembly GCA_015680685.1. Taxonomy (NCBI): domain Eukaryota; kingdom Viridiplantae; phylum Streptophyta; class Gnetopsida; order Gnetales; family Gnetaceae; genus Gnetum; species Gnetum montanum. Next base: position 1,695,910 of record MNCI01004872.1, read on the forward strand.
ATATACTATATCTATCAAGTCAAGAATGTTTAGAAGTCATCTCCCTATATTTAAGAGGTCTTGCAACAACATGGTGGAATACATTGAGATTTAAAGGTTTGATTACAAATCAACTTAATTTTTGTCAAGAATTTGAACAAAAATTTTTACCCAATTCTTTTCTCAAAGAGTGAAAAATGTGATCTTTCTTGGTATGCAAGCCATCTGTAGAAGATTACTACAAAGAGCTATGTGATCTTTCTTGGTATGCAAGCCATTGGGATGAAGGAGAATTAGCTTCAAAATTCATTGGTGGACTACATCCAAAATTATGTTCCTAGACACAAGCACATAATCCTTAAATAGTTGATTAAGCATATAGAATTACTAAGGATTATGAATAATTAGATAAAGTATGGACTACTCTTTGACAAGCTACCCTTCCACAAGCAGCAATAGAAGAAACACCAACTTAGAGAGCTTGATCAGGGATAGGATGTCTTGTTTGTGATGAAGGTCATTTTAGATGTGACTATCCAATATTATGAGCAATGTTACAAAGGACAAATTTAATAAGGAATCAAAAACCCAACCCAAACATGAACAAAAGACAAATCTCAACCACCACCACAACTATGAAGAAGAAATTTGCCTCAACTAAATGAGGTTTGTGTAAATTTCAATTTTCTTTACTAATTTTTGAAGGTTCAATTGAATGTAAATAAATGAAATTTTTTATTGATAGTGGTGCCAATGTTAACTTTCTTACTCAAAATTTAATTAATTTATTAAAATTTCATTCCAGGAAATTATTAAGATGGAACTTGTAGATGGAAGGACTATGCGCAAGCATACTAGGTATGGAGAAATTAACATTACTTTGCAAAACATGCCTTTCATTGATGAATTCTTTGAATTTGAACTAGGTGATGTTGATGTAATTTTATAAATGTCTTTTCTACAAAAATTTCATATTACTACCCACTTTGAAACTCACATTATAAACGTCTCAACCATAGATGAAGTTAGGGTTCTAAGGAGGGTAGGAGAAGTAAACAAAATCCATATGAGAACCATTAAGCAAGACAAAAGATTAGTCAAAAATAATGTTATGATGATAGTTGTGAAAGTAACTAAACCCTAGAAATCTTTAGGTATTGAGATTCCAAAAGAACTTGAGGAATATAAAGATTCAGTATTTGCTGAAACTAGAGAATTACCTTCAAAATGAATATTTGACCATGCAATTGATATTTTTCTTAGTACACAACCTATTTCAAAAGGCCCTTATAGATTTTCTACTTCTGGATTAAGAGAATTGAAAGTACAATTAGATCAACTTTTGGAAGAAGGAAAAAATTGACCTAGCATATCACCTTGAGGTGCACCATTCTTATTCATTAAAAAGAAAGATGGTACATTAAGATTATGCATCAATTATAGGGAAATGAATAAATGATGATTATAAATACTTATCATTTTCCTAGAATTGATGATTTTTTTGATCAACTTACTAATGCATGTTATTTTTCAAAGATTGATTAAAAATCATATTATCACCAAATAAGGATTAAGGAGAAAGATATTGAGAAAACTACTTTCAAAACCATGTATGGATTATACAAATTTTTTGTGATGCCATTTGGATTAACTAATGCATTTGCAACATTCATGGAATTAATGAATAATATTTTTCATGAATATCTTGATCAATTTGTTATAGTATTTATGAATGATATACTTGTTTATTCTAAGTCTAGAGAAGAACATGTCAAACATTTAAAATTTATAATGGAAATTCTTAAAGAGCATCAATTCAAAGCTAAATTAAGTAAATGTGAACTCTTTAAAGAAAAATTCTCTTATCTAGGCCATATAGTTTCTACAAATGGAATACAAGTAGATCCAACAAAAGTTAGTACAATTAGCGACTAGCCTGAATTAAAAGATGCTATAGTGGTTTGTAGTTTTCTGGGCTTAGAAAGTTGTTTCCAATGTTTCATTAAAGATTATTCTACTTTAGTAGCCTCCTTGACTGACCTTTTATAGGGAAAATATGTGTTTAAGTTTGATGAAAAATGCAAGGAAGCTTTCCTTAGATTAAAGATGCTACTCACAACAGTACCTATTCTAAGAATTCCAAATGAAGAAGTACCATTTGAAGTATCCACGAATGTCTATGGAATGGGAATTGGTGTAGTTCTTTCACAAGAAGATAAAGTGATATGTTATGAATCTCATAAATTATGAGGATTTGAGGTAAATTACTCAACCCATGACTTAGAATTATTGGTAATTCTTCATGCTCTGAAAGTTTGGAGATATTATCTTTGTAAAAAAAGGTTTGTATTATAAACAGATCATAAAAGTTTAGAATATTTGTATAGATAACCTATTTTGAATACTTATTAGTGATGATTGGTAGAATTATTGGCTAAATATGATTTTGAAATCAAATATATTCTTAGAAAACAAAATGTAGTAGTTGATGCCCTTACTCGAATGTGGAACTTGATGATAGGTGTGGTAATGACCCCAATGAAAGAAGAAATTAAGGAATAAATAAAAGAAGATCCTTACTTCAAGAATATTTTAACCAATATTTCCTTTGAGCCTCGACATTAATTTTCTTCTAGTGATTTATTAATGAAAAGACAAAGAGTGTGCATACCAGAAGGAAACTGGAGACAAATGTTGTTGTGTGAAGCACATGAGGTACCATATGTAGGACACCTAGGTTATATTAGGACTTATATGATGTTATATAAATCTTATTTCTAGCTTGGAATGAAGAATGTTGTGTCTTGTACATTAAAAACTATCCAATAAGCCAAAGGATAAAAGTTGAATAAAGGAAACATAGTGGACTATTACAGCCTTTGGAAGTTTCATCCTAGAAATGGAAAGATGTTACCATGGATTTCATTGTGGAATTGCCAATAACCAAAAAGGGAAATGACTTGATATTAGTAGTGGTAGATCATCTATCAAAGATGGCACATTTTATAGTTTTGAAATCCACAAACACAACCAACTAAGTAGCCCAAAAATTCATATGTGAGGTATTTCGATTCCATGGTTGTCCAAAGTCTATCACCTTGGACTAAGATCCCATGTGCATATTTGAATTTTGGAAAAACTTATTCCAAGAGCTTAGAACCTAGTTGAAATTTTGAATAGCTTACCACCATGAGACCAATGGCTAAATCAAACATGTGAATAGAATATTATAAGATATTCTACAAATTTATATAGGGAGTAGACCATAAATGTGGGAGAATTACTTGAATCTGGCAAATTTGCATATAACAAAAATTATTAAGGTTCCATACATTAAACACCATTCAAAGTATTATATGGATGTATTACCATATGCCACTAACCTAGGTAGATCCAACCTTAAGAACAGAATGAAAGGAAGAAGAAATAAAAATAATGGAAAACATTGTTACAAGAATTAAACAAAATTTACAAGCTACCCAAGATAAATATAAGGGTTATGTAGATCAACATTGACTTAAGCAAGAATTCCAAGTAAGAGATCAAGTACAACTAAGAGTAAAACCTACCAAAAGTTCTCTTAACCTAGGAAAATATACTAAATTGGCACCTATATTTATGGATCCTTTGAAATTTCTAAAATAATTTGTTAAGTGACATATTGGTTAAATCTTCCAACAACCTTAAGAATTCACCCAGTTTTCCATGTAATTTTGCTAAAGAAATTTCATGCAAATGATGTGCCATATGTGCTAGATTGGAATACCTTACCCTTGCGATCCAACACAAGCTTTGAAGTTAAACCCATTACAATTAAGAACCAACGAACCAAGAAGTTAAGAAATAAAACTATCATTAAAGTACTTGTTCAATGGTCAAATTATGATCAACAAACTTGGGAAAATAGAGAGTTTATTCTTAATAGTTACCCACAACCTTTTGATCATCATGATATTGAATGATAAATTTTATTTATTATTAATGTAACAAATTATATTTTATAATGCTGGTATTCTATTTATATAGATAACAATGAGGATAATAAAGAAGCTAAAGCTAACGAGCATAATGAAGAAGTAGAAATTAAGGAGTTGGATATAGAAGAAGTGCTTGAGGATGAGCTGGATGCTTAAGGGAGGTAGATTGTAACATCTCATTCCTTGTTAAGTATGGAAGCAAATTATAACAATGTAATTATCCTTCAAAATAAGGGGTGCCTTTTTATAAGGAGTTATGATTATTCATGTATTTCTTGAAAATGGATTTGACCTATGCCATTTAAGGCTGACTTTAGAGGTCATGCCGGCATGGAGTTGTAGAGACTAGAATGGCAAGTGATGAGACCTAGATGAAGCAAGGCCAAAAGGGACTTATCACCCCTTCAGCTGGACAACCTAACCATGGTGGCAATGTTAGATTGCATCTAAGGCCTAAGTGGCATGGAAACATAACTAAGAGGGCATTACAATAAACCACTCTTACTAATAAAATTCTTTTTATTTCTTTTTCTTTTCTATTATATGTACTAGTTATTTATTTCTCATTCATACATGTATTTATTAAATTCATATTTCCATTATATTACTTATGAATGTGATGAACACCATGAATTCATGTTTTTACAACATTCAGGAATGGAATGTCACATTTAACAAACTCGATCTATGAGGTTTGTATATGAGTATATTTCATGGTCATGGTGCATGAATGTAAAACATCAATTTTCATTATTATTAGGATAAGGAAGGCTATACTTTGGATATGGGGACATGGTTCAAGAGGGGTAATAAAAGTGATATGAGGTAAGAATTCTTGGCATAATTGGACAAGCTAACTGAATTTCATGCATCGAGATCATGTGGTAACTTACTATTGTGATGAGTCACACCTTCATGATGACTTCAAGCTTCATTCTGCAAGCACAACTCCAAAAGGATAAGAAAATAAGTTAAATAATACATATTATTATAAGAGATTGCATAAGGTCACATGAGCTAATAATCATAATACAAGTCATCATAGGTTATAACTAATACAACATGAGAAATCTATATTTTTTTTTATAGATTTTACAAAGTTTGTAGTTTAATTTTTGTGCCAAAAAGAAATGATAAAAGGCCACATAGACTTTCTTGTTGTAGGTCACAAAAGTTACTAGTATTCATCATTCATTCATACCTACAAACAAAGATAGACAATGACTATAGGAAAATAGGTTAGCATTAGACATAATAAGGTTTAAGATAGGAATGGTTAACTGGATTGGCCAATTCATTCCCATTCATGTCCACCAGTCTAAATGCTATGTTTCCATAGGCCTTTGTAAGTAAGAAAGGTCTCTTCCAACAAGAACTTGGCTACATGTTCATGAATGGTCTTAAGAATAAGGTCTCCTTCCTTGACTTTTCATGTGCTCAAATCATGATGATGTTGTTGTTTCTACCTCTCTTGATACCATTTGATGTAAGTAAGTACTTGTATTTGGTGCTCTTCCATTGAATTAAGGTTGAAGATACATAGCTCCTTATTTTGTTCATCATTAATGAAGTCATATAGAGTTACCCATGGTGATGAAACCTATAACTCAAGAGGTAAAACAACTTCAAATCCATAAATAAGGCTATATGAGATGGCACCAATTGCAGTCCTAAAGGTTGTTCTATAAGACCATAGTGCATGTATAAGTTGTTCATACCACTTGTGTCTACTATTGTTTAACATCATTTTAAGAAAGTTTATGATGAACTTGTTGCTAGCTTTGACTTCTCAATTAGCTTGTGTATAGTATGATGATGAAAAGGAGTGTTTAAAGCTTAGTTGATCACAAAAGGCTTGTGTTTCTTGGCTACTAAATTACACTACATTGTCTATGATAATAGTTAATGGTATGCCAAAATGAGATACTATGTTTTCTAATATAAATTTATAGACTTGTTGAGATGTGGTTTTTCATAGATGAATAGCCTCAATCCACTTTGTAAAATATTTAGTTGTGATGATGATGAAGTTATGCTTTGTACAAGACTTAGGTGTTATAGTGTCAATTTCCCATCATTAAAATGAGCAAGTTATTTGAGTGATGTTCAATTCAGTTGGTGGCACTTGTATTAAGTTATTGTGATGTTGATAGATATCACAAGTTTTAACCTTCTATAAATAATCACTTTTCATATAGGATCAATAGTATCCTAATTGTTTAATATTTGCAATCATGGCTCTAAGTCAAATATGTCCTCCTCATACACCTTCATGAACTTGCTCAAGGACTATGTGAGCTTCAATTTTGCCCAAGCACACTAACAACATGCCATTGTAGGACCTTTGACATAGTGTTTATTGGCTACAACAACATATTATTTTGATCTCTTTCGTATAGCATCCTTTTGGAAAGAAATCAGGTTCTTTGAAGATTCACCATGCATTAGGTAAAACTTGATATCTTCATACCACTCCTTTTGAGGAGCAATGTCAATGGTGGCTTCGGAGTTGCCTTCAATGTTCTATGTGTTGGAAAGAGCACAGTTCTCCATTAAATAAGGTAACTTGCTAAATACATATATCATAACACTTAGGGCTAAGGTTGCAATGGCATTAGCTAATGTATTCTCAATTCAAGATATATGTTAAATGCCAACATCCATAAATTGTTGCATGAGTTTCTCAAGTGAGTCACAAAAAGATTGTAAATGTTTAGCTTTACATGTGTAGACCTCAGTTACTAGATTAACTACTAGTTTTGAATCACCTTTTACCATCAAAAATTTGATTCCTTGGTCATAGGCTACCTTCATTCCTTTGATTAATCCTTCATATCCTGCTACATTGTTGGTACATTGAAATTGAGAACATTAAGAAAAAGATTAGATTACACCATTAGGTGATGTTAAGATGTTAGCAATACTAGCCCCATGGGTAATTAAAGCTCTTTCAAATTTCATGATGACCATGTAACCCACAAGTACATCATTAACAATGTTAACATGATCATCATGGAACTCAAGATCAATGGTTACATGGTCTTCAACTAGAAAAATTATGAGTTGTGTGGCTATAGCTTACCCTTTGGTTGAGGCTTGGAATATGTAATGAAAGACAAAATCAACTATTATGGCTTTCCACTAGGCTATTTAGCTACTTTTGTAAATGTTGTTCATTATCAATCTTAACATGTTTCCTTTGCATATAACATTGACTTGACTTCTGGAAAGGTAGTGTCTCCACTTCTTCAAGGAGAAGACTAGGGCTAGAAAATACTTCTCAACCTCCATGTATTAGGCCTAATAGGCTATCAATGCATGGCTCAGGTAGTAAATGGGTAACTCTACTCCATCACCTCATTTTTGATAAAGTAGAGAGGCTATGGACATGTTGGAGATTGCAAGATAGATGTAAAATAGTTTATCCTTTTGTAGAAAATATAAAATACATAGTTGGGACAACTCTTGATTGATGTTATTAAAGGCTTTTTGGCATTAGGTAGTTCATTCATAGTGAACTCCTTTCTTAAGCATGTGTTTCATAGGTTGCAACTTATTCATAAGCCTTGAGATGAACCTACAAATAAATTATAATCTACCTTGTAATCATTTGAGCTCCTCAAGGTTAGTAGGTGCTGACAAATTGGTTATGACCTTAACCTTATTAGGATCAATGAATATCCTTACATTAGAAACTATGAAGTCAAGCATCTTATTGGTTTTAACATCATCGACACACTTCTTAGGATTAAGCCTAAGCTTGTATTTAAGGAAACATTGAAGTACTAAGTTAAGGTTAAGGTTATGTGCATGGTCATTAGTTGGCTCAAACTTAACTACTATGTCATCAACATAATCATTAAGGAATCCTAACATGTAATCACTAAATATGTAGGTCATCACTCATTGATAGATTCCACTGGATTTCTATAGATTAAATGACATTATGGTATAACAAAAGGTTCCCCAAGGGTTCATGAAGATCATGTACAACTAATGCTCTAGATTAATCCTAACATGGTTGTATCCTAAGAACCCATCCATGAGGACAACAAGGCATGTCCAACCATAGTATCGATGAGTTGATCAAACCTAGGAAACAAAAAATCATATTTAATGGTTGCCTTATTAAGGTCTTGGAAATTGATACATATGTTAATGTTTCCATTCTTCTTCAAAACCACCTCTATGTTGGACACCTAATTAGTATAATCAATAGCTCGGATGAAACCAACTTGGTAAAGTTTCTCGATCTCATCATGAGCTACTAAAGCCAAATGTAGTCTAATTTTGCAAACCTTTTGTTTAATAGGTTTGATACTAGGGTCAAGTATAATGTTGTGTTGAACTAAACAAGGGCCTAATCCAAACATGTCCTTGTATGACCATGCAAAGGTCTTAATGTTATCCTAGAAGACTTTGGTGATGTCTTAAGCTTGCTGGGATTCAAGTGAGAAACTTAGTTTTAATGTTTTCTCCTCACCATTATGTATTGTAATAGGAATTTCAACTAGAAAGTCTTTTGTGATGTCTTCGACCTCTAAGTCAAGAGTTTTAACAATGTAATCTAGCCACTCTAAGGCTTTCTCTATTGAGGCTATGTTGTTGAAGAGGCTCGTAGGCTCAAAACCTAAGCATTCGAGGTTAATTGACCATTCAACATAACCATAGGATCCAACTAGGTTCAAAGGTAGATTGAATAGTACCCATGTGTCCATGTTCAAACCTTGTAGTTCAACCAAAAGCATATTAAGTGGCATTTGCATGACATAGTTGTTAAAAACTATTATAATACTACAATAATAGAACAATAGGTAAAAAATAAGATCCAAAACATAGTAAAACAATGCTAAATAGAGGTAGAATATGGTAAAGTGAGGTCATACAAGGTCACTACAAGGTAAACTAGGGCCAATGAAGGTAAAATGAGGTAGGAATAAAGTAAACCATGATTAAAAACAAAGTATAATAAGAGAGAAGCAAGGTTAAAACTGAGTAAAATCAAATCAACTAAGACCAACAAGGTCAAAATCAACTAAGACCAACAAGGTCTATAAATAGTATAAAATATCATAAATTAAATAGGATACCAAATATTTTGCTTCATCCTATCAATTTGAATAGGTTTTAAAGTTGTAAAAGAAAAGAAATAGTAACTTCGATAAGATGCTGTGAACATTACTCGACTCTTTTTACATTGCAAGGTAGTTTTATATTACAAAACAAGGATGGATGTTAACTTCAAACAAATCCTTCTCGCAAAACCAATAAAGATTATTGAAGGGTTTAATTATAAAATCAAAATTGCCATCCTAAAAATAGTGAAGAGATTATTTACATACTTGCATATGCATATTCGCTTGATTTGTCAAACTCTTTAATTGTTTCATTATCCTTTGCTATAGCCAACCTTTCCTCAAGTGCCTATAATCCCTATTCTCATCTTCTAAATCCTTTAGTAGGGTCATATCCTAGCAAAGCTATGCCTCCTAAAACATGCCCTAGTTCTTCTATAGAAGGTCGAGATCTTCTATAAAAAATTTTCTCAAAATGGTTGCAATGGGATCTATGGCAAACCTTAAGAAACTGGGAAAAAGTGTTGCAAAAGAAAATTCATCTCTAGGATCACCCTTCAAGTTTGTTTTTGTATTTCTTTGCAAGTAATGAAGATAAAACCAACTCTCATAAGTATCAAAAACTATAAAAAGGTAGGTATGTTACAGATTCCAATGGCAAAATGCTTACAATTAGAGTCACCAAAACTAGAATGGAGGGAAACCACTTAACACACAATCTTAGGGGTATGGATATCTTTTGATCAAGCATTATTTGCTTAAAACTAACAAGGGAGCCTACAAAAACTAGTGTTACAAAACTCACAAAATTTTAGCAAGTACTTGCAAAGTTCTAGGGTCTTCAGAAGAAAATAGGTCACTAGCAACCCATAAGATGAGTTGAAATGTAAACTCTTTTAAAAGGTTACAAACAATGAAAATTGAAAAATACATAGGCTAGTTGAGTTTTGATTGAGTCTTTCACATAACTTGTTTGAGGTTATTTCTAAAAAACAAATGACTCATAGAGTTAAGTCTAGTAACACTAGCTAAAATTGTAGAGAAACCATAAAGAGGTGCATACAAAAAGCTTCATTTCTTGTCACATAATAAAGAATTAAAGATGTGACAAACACACTCATAAAAGCCAAAACATTCATAATCATGATAAATTTCAAAAATTCCTTGGAACCCATATTGGTTCAAAACTTTCCTACTTAAAAGAAGGCTAGTAATGCTAATGAACATTGTGATTATTGATTGCTCTAAATGGCATGTAGTTATAAGATTCCATACAAATGGGATTGTCTTTCCTTGAACAAGAGCTAAATATTGAATTATCCATGGAAATAAATGTGAAACTATGAACACTAAAATAATGATTGCTGCGAATCCTGTGGATAGTCGTGTAAAGCCTGTCAACAAACCTGCACCCAAATATGAAGACCAATTGGTAACCATGGCTGATTTAGAAAAGATACAAGTTTGACAATGGGTTGTTTGCTTGATGTTTGCAATGATGCCTATCTCTTGTATGCCATGCCTATTACTATGATTGATCTCCAACATCGACTATTTTACATTCATTAGTACTATTTGTTATTGTTGTTGTTCAACCTTTGGAGTTAATCAACCTAACAACCAGTGCATGAACGTTTTTAACTTCAATGAGTTGAAATCAATAGCTACAGTGAACTGCCTCTTTCTTGACTTCCAATCTATTATATTAAATGGTATGTGTCTGTATAGTTTTAGGTAATGTTCATTAGTAATATAATTAGCAAGGACATTATATGATAATACCGTAAATATTTCATAATGAGAAGGAGGCTGTTAAAGGACATACTGTCATTGCATTTTGGAAAAATGAATTAAAGCTTGGCTGCCATGAGTGGCCACTGCTTATGAAATTCACATATGAAGGAGGCTTTCTAAGACATTTCAAAGTGGCATCATCTCTCATAGCATCACGTTTAGACTCAAGCTGAGGTTGCTGTGGCATCCATTCATCGAAGAAGTCTGAGTGATCATGATTGGCATTGTATGCACTCACAGGCATGAACCTCAAATGGCACAAGCACATAGTTAGCAGCACAATCTACTTGAGAAAATTCTTGAAGCTATGGTACATTTTTGTGAACTACCCTACAAGTTGTAGAATTTACAACAACAAAATAAATTGAAGGAAGAAATCTGATCAAGGACACTAAATAGCTTAGTCTTAGATTTGAGCGATGCACCCTGTTGAGCACAGATGACAAAACTTAGCTTCCAAAAAATTTTGAAAAGTCTTTGTTTTCAAAACATGCTAGTTTGGATGCTACAACAGCAGTATTCTCTTGCCTTCCAATAAATTTTGGAAATTGGAAAGTTTGATTTTTAACTTACGCTAGTTTAGACACTATAGCAGTGTCTTCTTGGCTTGTGATGAATTTTGGAAATTTCATAATTTGAATTGTCACTCTTTTTAGTGTTGCTATTTGTGAATTAGGGAGATCATGATAGCAGTGTCTTCTTGGCTTGTGATGAATTTTGGAAATTTCATAATTTGAATTGTCACTCTTTTTAGTGTTGGTATTTGTGAATTAGGGAGATCATGTACTATTGGAATGGGGCTTGAACAAGACACATGATTTTCCTTCTCACTGGCCATAATTCTACCGAAGTTTGCACAAGAAATAGAACATGCTTCGCACATAGGCCTTTCCTTGGTATTACTTGCATAAGTTGTTTCGAGCTCAAGCTTAGGCTCGGCTCCTATGGACAAACAGTGGAACTTCAAACACCACCTACAATTCTTGAGAGTGTACTTCTTTCACTGCAACTATTTGGAGATAGCAGCTATGATGGTAGAAGCAGAAGAATTAGCAGTGCACCAAGGGAGAATAGGAAACTTACGGTACATGTGTATCTGTTACGATTGCTTAGATTTGATTTGGAATTCGGGGCTTTGCATAAGAGCCTTTGGCAAAAGTTATAATTAGTCCCATTAGGACATCAGTGACCTATGTGCCTGTATGATGACATACATGACACTGCGACCATGCCATAGTGGTCATGCATCCATGTTCACCCATCCACCATGCCCATCCACCCATAGCATGGGTTAAACAAAAATCCTATTTTCATCTTCCCGACGCCCATGTTGACAAAAAAAAATCATGCCTTCTGTCGCCCACTATGCTCTACTTTGCTAGTGTGCTCTACCCGTTGTGCCTTGTTCTACCACTATGCATCGTCCACTGTGCTCCGCTTTACCACTCCACTCTATTGCTATGCTCCTTTGACGACTCCATCGCTATCGTTGCTGCAGCCACCCCACTATTGCCACTACCTATGCACTCTTTTTTGTGCATAGTTATCATGATAAATTTAGGCTATGGCTATCATGCTAAAATTCGGCCATGATTATCATAATAAAATTCCTGTGGTTACTAAAATAGTGGGTGGTTTAGTGGGTGGTTATCATTAGTTATTTAAGGGCCCCTTTACCAATATAAAAGGGACCTCCCTTACCTCAATTCAGATCCATCACATACATCCCCTTTCCATTCCACTCTTACATTATTCTTCTATTTGCATGAGAGAGAGGCTTCTTCTTGTTCTCTCCTTGTGATGAAGAGAGAAGGTTGTTATCCCCATTTTTGATAATAAAATCCTTCTACATTTTCTTGTGATTTTTTCCCACTTTGGGATCTTTCCACATAAAATATTCGTGTCCATTACTCTTTATTTTCATCTCATTTCATATTTTGCTGCCAAATCTGCTAACAGTGGTATCGAAGCCACGTTCATAGTTCATGAAAGTGTTGCAGATCATGCATACAAATTTTACAAAATGGTTAGCAAATACGATATAAAAAATTTCAATGGAAGAAACTCACATTGTAGAAAATGAAGATACAGACAATTTTGTGTAAAGATAATTACGTGGCAGCTATTGGAGAAAGGCCACAAGAGGTTACAAATGTGGCAAGTACCTCATATGACAGTGATGTTCTATATAGTGAGGCAACTATTGATGGAGGTAGAAAAAATCTCACTGATGCTTGGATCTTGGATTTAGGAGCAACATGGCACATGACCTCTTGAAGAGAATGGTTTTATCACTACAAATCAATCTTAGAAGGATCTATCTACATGGGAAGTGATCATGCTTTGAAAATTACTAGTAGTGGTACTATCAAGATAAAGATGTATGATGGCACTATTCACACCATACAAGAGGTACAACACGTGGAGGGCCTGAAGAAAAATCTACTCTCTTTAGGACAACTAGATGATGTTTGATGCAAAACTCATATAGAGAATGAGATCTTGAAGATTACCAAAGGTACGCTTGTGGTAATGAAGGTAGAAAAGGTTGCTGCAAATTTGTATATGTTTCTAGGGAACACATATCAAGTGGGAGAGTCTTATGTTGCATCAACTAGTTTGGAATAAGAATCAACGATGTTGTGGCATCGAAAGATTGGTCATATGTCAAAACAAGGTTTGAAGATTCTCTCTAAACAGAGACTACTTCCTAGGCTCAATTCAGTATCTTTACCATTTTGTGAGCATTATGTTACTAGTAAGCAACATAAATTAAAGTTTAGCACATCAACAACTAAGAGTAGAGGCATCTTAGACTTGATGCACTCTGATGCTTGGCAAGCACCAATCACTTCCCTAGGAGGAGCAATATACTTTGTATTTTTCATTGATGATTACTTTAGGAGATGTTGGGTGTATCCAATTAAAAGGAAGGCAAATTTCTTTTCAGTCTTCAAATTTTTTAAAGCATGGGTAGAACTTGAGTCCGAACAAAGGATCAAGTGTCTAAGGACATATAATGGAGGAGAATATACAAGTGATGAATTTTATGCATTTTGTTAACAAGAAGGCATCAAGAGGTAGTTCACAGTGGCACACACTCCTCAACAAATTGGAGTGGTGGAACGGATGAATAGAACCTTGTTGGAAAAAACAAGATCAATGTTGAGGGTTGCAAATCTAACCAAGTCATTTTGGGCAGAAGCAGTCAATACCGCCTGCTATTTAATCAATCAGTCTTCATCAACTGTGATTGATCTAAAAACACCAATAGAAATGTGGACTAGTAAGCCAGCTATTTATTCTCATCTCCATACATTTGAAAGTTTTGTATATGGGATGTACAATGACCAAGAAAGATCGAAGTTGGACCCAAAGTCCAGGAAATGTATTTTCTTAGGGTATGCTAATGGAGTTAAGGGGTATCACCTGTGAGATCCCACTACCCACAAGGTTGTCATCAGCAAAGATGTGATATTTGCAAAAGATAAAATGCAAGAGAAGGGAGATGATAGCACTTCAAAGGAGAATCCAGGGACTACTAGAATTTAGGTAGAAGATAAGACAAAAGCTAAAGATTTCATTACTTTTGAAGAAACATCAATGTATGAAGAGAAAGAACCAGTCAAGTCTGAAGCTTATGAAGTTTTTCGGTCATCTTGGGCAAAAAGATCACCAACTTGGCACTCAAATTATGTTACTAAAAGTAATGCTACATACTACCTTTTAACGGAGGATGAAGAGCCCTCAACTTTACATGAGGCTCTCAAAAGTCCAAATGTGTCTTTGTGGATGGCAGCAATGCAGGAGGAGATTGAAGCTTTACACAAAAACAAGCCATGGGATTTTGTTACACTACCATAATGAAGAAAGGCTATTGGAAACAAATGGGTCTACAAGATCAAACATGATAGTAACAACCAAGTGGAGTTATATCATGCAAGATTGGTGGTAAAGGGATATGCTCAAAAAGAAGGAATTGACTTCAATGAGATATTTTCTCCTATGGTTAGACTTACAATAGTTAGAGTAATCCTAGCAATGTGTGCTACGTTTGATCTACATCTAGAACAACTAGATATGAAAATTGCTTTTCTTCATGGAGATCTTGAAGAAGATATTTACATGCTCCAACCAAAAGGTTTTGCAAAAGAAGGCAAAGAGAACTTGGTTTGCAAGTTGAACAAATCTCTATATGATCCCAAATAGGCACCAAGGTGTTGGTACAAGAGATTTGACTCGTATATCATGAGCCTTGGGTACAATAGACTCAATGCAGACCCTTGTACATATTTCAAGAGGTTTGATGAAAATTTCATCGTTTTGCTATTGTACGTGGATGACATGTTGGTTGTAGGCCCCAACAAAGAGAAAATCCAAGAATTGAAGGCACAGTTGGCTAGGGAATTTGATATGAAAGACTTGGGACCAGCAAAGAATATTCTAAGGATGCAAATTCACCAAGATAGAAATAACAAGAAGATTTGGCTTTCTCAAAAAAACTACTTGGGTAAGATCTTGTGACGCTTCAACATGCAAGATTGTAAGCCAATTTCTACCCCACTTCCTATTAATTTCAAATTATCCTCTGAGATGTGTCCTAGTAATGATGTAGAGAGGAATGAGATGTCTTGAGTACCGTATGCATCAGCAGTGGGAATGCTAATGTTCACTATGATTTGTACAAGACTAGACATTGCACAAGCAGTGGGAGCAGTTAGTTGGTACATGGAAAATCTTGGATGAGAGCATTTAAGCAAAAACATAAGCAACATAGAATGGAAAGGTAGAAAAGATGGTGTGGAGATATGATTAATCCTCAATTAAAATCTCCAAGTGGAAGATTTTTGGCCATAGTTATCATGATAAATTTAGGCCATGGCTATCATGCTAAAATTCGGTTATGGTTATCCTAATAAAATTCGGTTGTGGTTACTAAAATAGTGGGTGTTTATCATTAGTTATTTAAGGGCCCCTTTACCAATATAAAAGAGACCTCCCTCACCTCAATTCAGATCCATCACATACATCACCTTTCCATTCCACTCTTACATACTTCTTCTATTGCATGAGAGAGAGGCTTCTTCTTGTTCTCTCTGTGTGATGAAGAGAGAAGCTTATTATCCCCATTTTTGATAATAAGATCCTTCTACATTTGCCCATGGTTTTTTCCCACTTTGGGGTTTTTCCACATAAAAGATTCTTGTCCATTGCTCTTTATTTTCATCTCATTTCATATTTTTCTGCCAGATCTACTAACACTCTTTGCTCTACTCCGTTTAGTAAGTTCGCCTAAATTGTTTACTATTTTTTTTAAATGACATTCATTTTATTATTTATGTTTAAGGTGTAGATTTAATTTTAATGCAAGTATATACAACTTCCAATTTTTTTTTGTTCATAGTATGAGGCTATGCGTCTTACAAAACTTTATTTAAAAATCTTTTAAGTATGCCATATAATGTGTCTCGTAATTTTTTTCAAATGCAAGTCCATGCAATTCACACTAATAATGTTAAAAATGTGATTCTCTTTGACTCACATGATCCTACAATTGTAAACTTATGTTTATGTAAGACTGTGACCATAGTGTGAAGCACAGTCTTGTGGCACTATTTGTTTAGATTAATTTTTATTTAAAAATTGTGATGAGATTGCAATGCACAGTTTCATGGCACTATGTTTTAATTACTTGGATTCTGATTTAGAGAGACTTGTGCCTTACACTCGTTACTTAAATCTATTCAAAATGATAAATTGCAGCCACACTATGACCCATAGTTTCATGGCACTATTTTTAGTTTGTATTGATTTTTGACTACTCAAAAACTATGCCTTGCACTCTACTAGCAATATGACTACTAGAGAACTATGATGCATAGTCTTTTAGCACTATTTCTATTATGTGCTGATAATGTTAATTTTAATGTAGCATAGCTACAATTGGCTAATTATTTTCAAAGTTATATCCAATCATGAGTGTTGTAAAAGCCAAAGCCAATAGCCAAAGAGATCTTCTATGTAAGTAGTTGTTTTATTTTGAATTGTAGTTATTTCAAAAATATATTACTACACTTATTCAGCAATTTTGTTTCTATTATGTTATTCTAAATGTTGTTAAATCTCTAAAATTACAACTTTTGCCTTAGTTTGTGAATGTAATGTTCAAACTATTTTGGAGTTGCCAGAAATGTGTGTCCTTTCTAATAAGTTAAAAAAATTAAAATATATGATTGGATGACAATGGAAGGTTGCTATGATAAAATGTTCTTTATAATTTTTATGAATGGTTGATTGATTGTCTCGAATGGGAAAAATACTTTACAAGCCACTATACAAGGTCAAAATTTCACCTTCAATACAAATAATATTGTAGATATCATGCAAGTTTTATGCAGCAATGAGCCAGCTATTAAAAAATCAAGGTGGAAGAAAAGTGAAAATCACTTGATTCACTATGCCAAAAAATTTGATAATAGAGATAGAAACCCAAATTTCTATCCAAAGTTGCTTTTACTCTTAAAATTTATGTAGTGGGCTTTATTTCTACTAAAAGAAATAAAATCTAAAATTTCTAATAATGCAATTTTACTAATGTGGACATTGGATAGCAATGAAGGTCTTTCTTTTGATATTCCATTGATCATATTGTTTGAGATGAGGAGGCATGGAAGGGCATGGTAGCTTCATAATGTTAGAGAGTCCTTTAGGATTTCTAATTAATGTGACCAAATTATTATAAAAACACAACATATAGTTTATCCCTACCCAACTTCAGGATATAGTAAAGTTGGAGCCTAATAGCATTTTCAAGAATGCATCCTTATCTAAGAGGCCTGAAAGCTTAACCAATGTGAAAGAAGATGATAAGCCTTCTATGCAAGATGTGTTCCATCATGATAAATGTTCTTTGAAACTAATCAAAGATAATTTAGATAATGTAATTGAGACATTAAGTCAATATTTTGAAAGAAATGTAATACTTTGGAATATTGTGGAGGAGCTAAAATCTGAAAAGTCTCAATTGGCAAAAGAGAACAATGCACTAAAAGCAAAAATAGAGAGCTTTGTGGACAATGAAAATAGTTGCATGCACAAGCTTCTTGATCAAAATAAGAAAATGGATGATGAAATTGTAGCATTGGATACTAAAATATGCATGCTAAGGAATGCATTGATGGCTAAAAACATTCATCCTAATAAAAGCAACATCACAAAAGACCTTAAAATGGTATGATATTGTACATTTTCTATATTTCTTTAAATCTTTATTATTTGAAAGCTTTTCTTTTAATGTCCTTAATGTCAATGTGTATAATATATTTGGATGATATGGATACATCCAATGTATCTAAGATACTATTTGCTTCTATTGAGTATAATAAAGAACAAGCAATCCATAAAGCAACAGGTAAGTAAAGTTGATATTTTTATTGCATTCATTATGTTTAAAAATTAAAATATTCAATTTTTTTATTACCATAGTCTTATTATATGTATGAAATACTAATAGTAAAATGATGTCTGCATTTATTATTTCATTTCTCCATCTTGCAATAGATGGCAATGTTGATTTCAAAATGCCAATAATTGATGAATGTGCAACAATTGATAGAGTGATGTAGTTGGTTGTTTTTGGTCTAGATGATAATAAATAGCTTGTGAGGACATCATTTGCCTCATATGTTACCACAAGATTCTCTTTTAGTACTTTATATAAAAAAAGGATGGAAATAATGGCTAGACAATAACATCATTGATATATACATCGTGCACTTGAAGGAAGTTTAGAAGTCTTTGTATCACTCTCATGAATTTTTGAATACAAAATATTTCATTTTAAACACTATGTTTCAATGTTATGTAATGTCCTTCAAGAGAAAAATGTAGGTATCTTAGAAAAACCAGTTGAAACATAGATCAAAGAATAGCAACAAAAGGCATATCATCAATGTTGAAAGTGGTATCTTGGTTGAAGAAGATGTTGATGATTTTGTTGTAGAAATAGATATTATTAAAGAGGTTAAAGATAAAATGTGTTGGGATGAGGATTTACATTCTAGACACACATTCTTTTATCTTCCTTTCAACACTAGTGGGCATTGGATTCTTGTTGTTGTTGACATACTCGCATATAAAATTTTGATGTATGATTCAATGCCTTTTTCATAACATCTTGCAGAAGTCAAAAAATTGATGTTGAAGTATATTGAGTGTTTATTTGATGGCAAGCATGTTTTCTCTGATGTTGTTATGGATGTCAAGAGAAAGAGGGGAAAAGTAGCTTCAAAATGAAGTGTAATTATAGTAGAATGTCTTCCCAAACAAGAAAATGGATATGATTATGGAATGTATAAAATTATCTTTATGCCTCACTTGGGACTCTAAAAAGAGTTGAAATTTACTTTTGGTTATGTTTCTATGTATTAGAAAGCCATCATATAGGAAATTTTAAGTTCTTCTAGAGTCCATCCTATGTGGAGAAATAGGTGTTTGTAGCATATGCTAAATGAGAACTATAGTGAACATGGTGCATTTGTATTAAGCGATGTACAAACATCTGATTATAGTCATTGTCCATGATGCATTCCATTTTTCCAATGCTATTGTATTGTAAAATGCATCTTTTCCATGATTTTGTAAATAATTTTGGTTGTAATAAATATCTTTCTCATTTTTGTAAAAGTATGTGTAATAAATTATCTATAATGTTACAACATTTTAAATATTTTTGGTCTCATAACTCATCCTTAACTATGTCTCATATGTTACAACAAGTCTAATATTTAAAAGCCAAAAATATTAACTTTTTATCTCAAAGGTAATAATTTTAATTCACTTTCATTAACATGCATATCGCACTATCCTTGTACACTTATTCTGTGAGCCATTGCAAAACATAGGGCATCATACTTTAGCATGTTCAACCTTCAATCCTAAACTATGATGTCATGCATACTACATGTGACCATAGTCTTGGATGAGACTATGATCCACATGACATCATAGCCCTCACGCATAGACTGCAATAACATGCATCTCGTAGATGTGCCACTATCTCCAAAGTGTGATAACATGCTAGTCACAAGGTACCACACTATGTTAAGAATGTCTTTGTTTTAGGTTGCAAATAGATTGCAACTCACACCTTCATACATTATCTCTAAGTTGTCCTATTGTGAATGCTATGTGCCTCTTATGGTGCCGCAATGTCATTTTCTAGTCTCTGTTTAAGATTGCAAGGGAAATGCTACTTGCATGGTAATACACTATGACCTACATGTATTTTGTTCTAGGCTGCAAGTGATATGTGGATCATAGAGTTTCACAATATCATGTACAGGTCTTTGTTTTAGAATGTAATGGACATGTGACTCTCAAGGTAATGCACTATGTCATTTCTAGGTTTTCTTCAAGCTAGGAGGGATATGCCACTTGCAGGGTAGTGCATTGTACCATTCTGTGTCATTCCAAAAGGATGAGGATCAATCAAATGGCATTAAGATCTTATGGAAGGAAACTATTACTCCAAAATTCTATCTTCCAAAAGGCAAAGGGCCAACTAGTTGGAATTACTAGCTAAACTATGAGTAGCATCTTTCCATAGTCCCAAAAGATAGGCATCCAAGCCTACCAGAAGGGAAAAGTCACTTGTAATTTGAGGCTATTAGAAGGCATAGGGTCATCTAGTAGGGTGAGGATCAACCGAATGACATTAAGACCTTCCAAAATGGAACTATTGCTCCAAGATCATGGCTTTCAGAAGGAAAATGGATATAGGTTGGAAGTAGGAGTAGAATTGCAAGGAGGTGCCAGTAGCACCCTACCGCAGTACCAACTAGAAGGAACCCAAGGCTTCTAAAATGGAAAATTTGCTTGTAATTTGATGCTACTAGAAGGAATAAGGTCATTTGAAAGGATGAGGATCAACCAGATGGCATTAAGACCTTCTAGAAGGGAACCATTACTCTAAGAGAATGGTTTCCAGAAGCTAGAGGGCCATCCAGTTGGAAGTACAAGCTGAACTATGAAGAAGTGCAAGTAGCACCCTTCCACAATCCCAACTAGAAGGTACCAAGACCCTCTAGAAAAGAAAAATTTCTTGTAATTTGATTCTACTAAAAGAAATAAAGTCATATAGAATGGTGAGGATCAACCAGATGGCATTAAGACCTTCCAGAAGCTAACTATTGCTCCGATATTGTGGCTTCTAGAAGGTAGAGGGCTATTTGGTGGAAGCATGAGCTGAACTGTAAGGAGATGCAAGTAGCACCCTTCCACAATCCCAACTAAAAAGTACCAAGGCCTTCCATAAAGGAAAAATTTCTTGTAATTTAATGCTACTGAAAGGAATAAGGTCATCTAGAAGGGTGAGAATCAACCAACTAGCATTAAGACCTTCTAGAAGGAAACTATTACTCTGAGATCATGGCTTTCAAAAGGTAGAGTGCCATCCAGCTGGAAGTACAAACTACACTACATTGAGGTGCAATTAGCACCCTTCCATAGTCCTAATCGAAAGGCACCAAGGCCTTATAGCATGAAAAATCACTTGTAATTTGATGCTACTGGAAGGAATTAGGTCATCTAGCAAGATGAGGATCAATGGGATTAGAAGATATCTATTTCTTTGATATCATGGCTTTTGGAAGGTAGTGGGATATCTAGTTGGAAGTACGAGTTAAATTGCAAGGCAATGTGAGTAGCACCCTTCTACAGTCCAAGCTAGAAGGCACCAAGGCCTTCCAGAAGGGAACATTTGCTTGTAATTTGATGCTACTAGAAGGAATCTCCTACAACACATGGGTCTAGGAGCTGGATGAGATCATTAAGTTATGTCCTAGGCACACATTGGGTGTAGAATGCATATTCCAAATGTGGCAAGTGATCCACACCAAAAGCTTATACCTCTTTGTCATTCTCATCTAGTTTTGGGATATTCCAATGCTTGAAAACAGTAGACACAATAGATGGGAAAGGAACTACAACATCATCTCTACTAATGATCTCCATTCTCATCATGATAATGTATGGATAGTTCAACAACCAATCCCCCTCTAAATCTAGTAGGACCATAAGGGAAAAGGACATCACATGAGTGTGATGCATGACAACTAGGAGGTTTGTGTGGATTACCTTGATTAGAACTCTTTGTTGTGGGCTGAAGTTCTTGTAGGACCATCCTAACTCATCAGTCTCTACCTCAGACACCCTACTTAATAGCTATGTTTTTTTCTCTGAGATGGTAGTCACAAAATACTCATGCTATGGACCAATTACCATGTTGAGCACTTCCCCCAAGATATGCTTCATAAGTGTATAGGTGGAGTCACCATTCTCAACCATCTTCAAGATAGATGATCCTCAATGATGTGCCACATAGAACTCACAGGCCTTCTCCCCATAGTAATTAGCACCTCTAGTGATGATGAAATCAAGATGACATTCAACAAGGTTGTTAAGCATCTTAGGCGAAATAAGTTACATCAAGGAGCTAAGGTCCCTTTGACTCTACAAGGGGGATGATCTGAGTTTCTCTATCCTTTGTTGCCACTCCTACCATGCTAGTGACTCCTATGCATGATGAACTTCCTCTAACTCTTATTCTCTTGTAGCATTCCATCCAATAGAATGAGAGCCTATAAGATGTCTACCCAGAGATTGTGCCCTCTCTTTTGCATCATGTAGTCTACCAAATCTCCTCCTAGAATCTGATTGTGATGACATTGTTCTTTGGGAACACAAAAATATATTATAGCTCAAATGTTAACAATTAAATCATTTTTAGCCCACTATAATTAATGATAGATAGACTTTCACTTTTTGCTGCAAACACATTGAAAATATGACATGGACGTGGAGTTGTCTTCTAAATTCAATAGAATCAAATCACCATGTTGAGGGCTTAAACTATGAAACTATACATAGAACATTTTTAAAATATTTCTTTTCTCAAAAACTAATAAAAATTCAATAATCAAAATAATTCTTACATCAATACATCATTTGAAAGAGATTCATTTTCTCAAAAACTAATACAAATTCAACAATCAAAATGTAGCTTTATCAACTTAGCATTCCCAGGCTAAAGATGTAAGCTTCTCTTAATAAATGTAATATTAAAAGAGTTTGTAAAAGCAACTTGGTGTGTGCTAGTCCACTTCACACAAGTACATAATGGATGAATTTAAAATAATGTTGCATACATTCTTATTTATGACCTTTGAATGCTAGTAAGAAAAGCAAATCTAGGGCCACACACCTTGGTCTGAACACCACAATATTGACAATTGAATGCATTCTATGTAGCCTACTTGATTGGAAGAAGAAAATAAATCTTGAAATTTTAGCTATAGTCCCCTAAGTTTAAATATTAGAAATGATACAAAAAAATCTTAAGAGAAAATTAAATTGAAATTATGTGCTCAACTAATTTGAATTGTCATAATGTATTTCAAGTGACATCTATGCACTCTCTTTGTGCATGTGCTATATAATATTCAATCAAGAATATAGACGCCAAACAAATCACACTATTGTATTATGTCTGTATAATAAAACAAACCATGTAATTGTTGGAAGTAAATAGAAATTTTAAGGGTGAAGACTTGAAAAATAGCAATGATAAGGATAAAATAATTAAGAGAGAAAAAAGAAAAAATTAAGACAGTTTAAATCTTCTGATGTAACAAAAATCATTTTCAATTAATACTAGTTTCCACCTTAAGGCATAACTACATAGTATAAACTAGGCATCTATGCATAAAATCTACAGTTGGCAATCACTAATCTAGAATGAACAAAATAGGGGCAATACCTATACCAAAAAGTTTCTCAATAGTAATGGTAAATGTATCCTAGCCACTTCCATCATTGCTACAATTATGAGTTGCAAAATGCCCATCATCTACCCTTGTCATTAAGCACCTCAATAATACTATCATGGACTTTATTTGGTCTCAAAGTTAGGGAAATAAATATAACAACATCATTAAGCAGAACTATCTATAGCCAAGCCAAAACAATATTGAGCCTTTGCACTCCAAAGCAATGCTTTCATGAAATAACGATTAACATTTTGAAAATTGGAAAAATAGGGTTCAATACTAGTTAAAGTTATTTTTGAAGCATCCACAAATGGTAGAGAAGTTTTTTTTATAAATGAAACATTCAATCAAAACTTTATACAAAGCAACCACATGCAAGCACAAAACAAATAATATCTTGAATTCTAGCCATTTCATGAATAAAATCTATAAAAAATTGTAAAACTCTTTCAGACTATCACAGGAAACCCTAAAGTGATGAAAAATAAAATAAATTTTTAATTGCTGTGTATATAAACTTACCCTCTCACTCATTGCTAATTCAAATTGAATAATAAAATGATTTGAAACAAAATCTTTTCTTGTTGCCTTGTTTACCTCACTTTGTGGCCTTCTGCGACATTACCTCTTAACCAATGTTTGTTCTGTTAAAGTTTAACTAAAACTGAAAGCGAGAATGACGGTTGTAATGACACGTTATATTTTTTTGACTTTTTGCCCAAAGATGCAAGGTCTTGTGAGTCGCAGTGAGAGTTACAAGATAATTGTCAGCCCAATATTTAACTTGAGTTATGTGTTTCACATTTTTAGTTGCTAATCGTAGTTCAATCAGTAGGTTCCCAGATGCACAATCTAATGTGAACTATACCCTACTTAAAAGTATGTTGGTTTCAGAATTCATTGCTACTCACAATCTGACCATGTAAACTACTACTCGCAATTAAGAGCATTGAGTTAAACTGGTTTCTGTTAAAAATTAAATTGCAAAGTTATGCTACGTGCATGAATGTGTAGTCTTTTGTTACAAAACTAGCATGACTCAGATTTCTAAAATTCTAGATTGTTATATATTGCAAAAATCATCTTCATGTAGGATATCTTTCAAATCTTGTGATCACAGATGAATTGCATGTTTTTGCAGTTTTTTTTAAAAAGTGTTATTCTTACGAGAAGCATATGTATGTAGGTATTCTAGAAAACTTGCAGGTACATGAAAATCCGATAACGTTGTAGCAATTAAAAAATGTATTTCACATGATCTCACATGTTATCATAAAAATACTATGGGAACATGTGATTCGCATGTCCTTGTAGTTCCTAAACAATGAAGTATTATTTGCAACATTGATAAAGAAAAAGCAAATATGATATATAAGGATCATTTTCAAAAATGTAAATAAGAATGTACATATAGGTAACACATGTCCAACACATCAGCTTGCAACACACAATTAATTAATATAAAGCGTAAGATGTTCCAAGAGAACAGAGTAAAAAGCATGTTGTCTCCAATCATAGTTTGGTTTCCAATCTTGTAAAACAAAAAATAAATTAACAAAAATGTCATCAAATGAGCTACTGGTTCAAGGTAGACATGGGATTAAAGGATTGTCCTTGATTCTCTTGGCCATCTACACTTCAATATGTAAGCAAAAAGAAATTGATTAAAATAAAAAGAGCATAATGTAAACAATGTGAATAATCATAGATAAGCAAAGAAGTAGTATCCTCATCCTCAATATAAGGTTTTCTTACACAGTTAGGCTTTGAAAGCTTTTGGGCAGTACATTTGGTAGGACTATCCCAACTAGACAATCTTTTTTTGCTTACCAATCCATCGATGTTACTTGAAAATATGAACTTCAATTGCAACAATTCCATATGTTTTTCTATCTCTAAAATACTATTCTTGTTTGTAGGAAACATCTTTGCTAATTTTGTTAATCTATTTTTGAGCTTACATATTTTTGTCTTCTACTTTGCATTTGCTTTAACTTTTTCCACCTTCATATCTTAATCTCTATTCTCCTCCATGTCCACCTCATTTGTTATAGATCTTCGACTAGTTGATCCTAATGTCTCTGGTGTTCCAAGTTCTGAAGCATCTTCCTAGCTAGGGAACTGATGTGGCTAGAATGAATTTAATTCCATATGAACCTATGAATCATAAAACTTATCTTGGAAGAAGAATTTGAATGCATCGGTGAAACCCTTGACCCTAATAAGAACTTTCATTGAGTGCTTGCAAAAATGGCCTAGGCAGGACCATTTAAACTCACAAGATATACTAAAAGAAAGCACCTTTGAAACCCTGTAACAAGTTTTTGACATCAAACTATTCTAACTTCACACAACACATTCATCTTCCTTTTCCATGACTTGGACACAGTCGACATTAGATATTTGTAAAGCCTTTTCCCAAGACTTCTTATTGAAATCTCTATCTTTCTTATTTACGAAATATCTTGCAGCTTTAATTCTTGAATTATGCCAATAATATAGTTGTACCTTTGTCAAGCTTCATATAAGCTAATCAATCCTTCAATATTTCATGTTTCTTATATCCCTTAAAATTTACCTTTAAAAATCCATGGTATGAATTGACAACATTATTTGTGTGTTGTTGTGTGTGGGGAACATCTCAGAATGCTTCTGCCCACATCTTTGAAAAAAAAAAAGTTAAAGACATAAATAAATAATGAACAAGTGGGCAAAGAGTATATGAATGTAAATATGAACTTTTATGAAATGATACCAAGAAATTAAAACTCACTAAATTTATCTCCATTTAACCACTGTTGTTTTAAGTATTTAATGAATTCTAAGTTCTCTTAAAACCTATCAATAAATTTGTCTATTTCCACAACAACATTACAAAATTTTTGCATTCATTCATAATATGATTAAGATGATCACCCATTGCTTTTCTAATTGAAATCTCTAACTTTTGTTACCAAGTTCTTCGTCCATGCCCTCCAAACATTCCAAATTCATAAAAAAATTTTGCTCCCAAAAACAAACATGTTAAATTAACAAATTTGAGCACATGCTAAGATATCTCAAACTAAGGTAGCATGATTTCAAGTATGTTTTTGAATGCCTTAAAAGTTACCTCATTGCATTCATATATTCCTTTGAGTCATCTAGCATGAAAGCATTTAATTTCCAACTAGGATCCTTAGCCTTACCTCTTCAATGGAACTCTGAAAGCCAACCTGTTATATCAATTTTGGTGCACCTTGAGGATATCACCCATGAAATTGGAAGTCCATTATAATATGAATCAAAAGCCATCATGGTATGAAGATGGAACTACAAAGAGAACCACATGTTTGTAATTAGTAACTTATTCTACTATCATACCAACAATTTTTAAAATGACATAATAGCATCCATTATTGAAACTTAAATTATATTTTTTAGTGTTGAAAGTGGAATCCATTGCAAGCATACTACATTGAGATAGAGATATCATATTTTTTAGCATCCAAGGTGATTACGGCTGATGATTAATGGGACACCTTATTCTTGGTTCTCTTCATAGTAGTAAAAGAAGAAAACACTGGTCATTTGGTACCAAAGTCAAGTACTAATTTTATCATGTTCACTTTCTTGTAGTTAGGGGTTACATTTTTGCAAATGTTGTAGATGTCTTTTTTTAAAAGAAAAATATCCCTCTTTCTTGATATCCCAAACTCCTATCCACCCTTAAATAGATCTTTTATATACCTCTCATAGATGAGATTTAATGGTAATCCTTTTTTCCATAAACACATTATCTTCTAATGTAGCTCATTGAAAATGTGTATGAATTCTGAGTTTCTTTTAGCTATCATGGAACTAAGCAAGTAATGATAGTTAGCTCCTAATGTGTCAATATGATTCATTTCTATATATATGATATATGCAACATGATGAGCTCCTCTCATATAGCAAACTACAAAATGACATTGACAACTAGTCTTTCTTCCAATATTATTTCTTTTTCTACCTTCCCTAGGTGCTATCCCTATGGTAATATTTGGTCCATACTAGCAATGATAATTGATAAAAAAAAACATATTCAAACAAGGGTCATAGTATTCTAAATTGTGCATCCTTGTATTATAATACATAATTACATAAATACAAAATAGTGGCCAGTAACTTACATTATGCAGCTAGTGTAATGGCTTGTGCAAGAGTGAGTTTCCTTTGTCCAATTCTATTTTTTTTGTTCTATAGAAAACTTTGCAAGGAAAGATCTCATTCTTCTATTCCCCTTCAATAAAATCATCTACTCTATCTTCATATATCCAAGCCAATGCATTCTCGTAGAAATAAGATGATCAAATATCATCTTTTGAAAAATGCCGTGTTCGGAGATTTTGTATTTCTTGCTACAACGCAGTTTTCTAGAAACTAACATGCTCTTTTCTTCCTTGCATTCTTCAACTATTTGTTTTTAAGAAGGTGTTGTAGTGTTTTCTATAGGTCACCATTACTACCCAAGGATAGTGCCAAGTGGGAAAAATACAAAGTTTAATAATTCTCAGAATGCAAAACTAGATTTTAACAAAAATTAGTAATTTAATTTTAGGAATCATGATACCCTATCCCAACATTAGCTTCACTAATTGATAAAAATAAATACAACCATATCCAAAAATGAAATTCTCCAATTTAATCAAATTGTAGACTATTAAACCTAACCCTTATGCAAGAAAAAACATAATAAATCTAGAACTATGGTGTGGTTTAACTTACCCTCTCAATCATTACTATTTCAAAATCTAAAATTTTCCATCAAAGTCTTACTCTGTGGCTTTCTACGAAGCTAATTCTCACCTGATGTTTGTTGTGTGCACATGTGAAAGTGAAAGTAAAAGTAAAACTGATAACAACAGTCAAGCTAATTCATTTTATTTTTTAACATTTTATCCTATAATGCAAGGTTTTATAACTCACATTTTATACAAATCTGCAAGTTTCACTATAAATCTCTTCTCATAGTTTAATTATAATACTATGTCTCAAATTTTTAACTTCCTACTTGTAGTTCGATTGGTATGTTGCGAGGACCTGCAAGGAGCACTGTCTTGCATTTTAGAAAGTACAAGCTATTGGAAGTCACAATGCAATGCAATTTCAGCCAAAATACACTAAATAAGATATGTTGCAAGTAGGATTACCTTTTAGTATCCATACCATATTTAAATAAAATACTAACATATATCAACAACAACAAAAAATTAATGCTTAAGGTAGAATAACCTCTTGGGATACCAACACTTCTATTGTAAAGTTAGTATTTAATTCTAAAAGTTGTGATTACTTAATGGGTAATAATTATCTATGATGAGTATTTGATGATAGTTAACTATGATGAGTTGGACACCTTAGTTTAACATTAGGAAATGTAAAAGTTTTCATGTTTGATAAATCAAAATAACTAATCTAATAGGTGTAGCTTTGGCCTCATGTTACATGTCATCTATTGCAACAAGCTCAAGGGATATGATTATCTATTGGAAGAGTACTAGCTCTTTCTTGCATGTTTTTCATATCAGTACATTATTCAAGAACTAGAAATTAAGGTAAATAATGATATTAAAAAACACTTAGATCATATAATATCCAAGACTGAAAATTACCATCCAAGGCACAAGAATCTCTTAGAATACCATCACTTGTGTTGTAAACTTAGTATTTAATTGGAAATGTTATGAATAGTCATTAGATGAAGGTTAAGTATGATAACTAGGAAACATCTAAAGAACAATAGGAATCA
Organism: Gnetum montanum; assembly: GCA_015680685.1. Lineage (NCBI taxonomy): Eukaryota > Viridiplantae > Streptophyta > Gnetopsida > Gnetales > Gnetaceae > Gnetum > Gnetum montanum. Next base: position 1,725,332 of record MNCI01004872.1, read on the forward strand.
TAAAATTTTTTCATGTTTAGTGTTAGACAAAATATGTGATTTCAATGTAGGATTTATTGTTAATAGTTAATTTAAACATTGTGTTACATTGGACTCTAGGGTTTAGACTCTAGGATTTATGGTTAAGGAAGTCACAATGGCCTTCCAAATGATCCTCTTCCTTCCAATAGCATGAAATTCCAAGAAATTATTCCCTATCAGAAGGTCTAAATCCCTTCCAATAGGGACTATAAGAAAGTACTAGTCACATTACCTCATAGTTTAACTATAATTTGCAATTGGATGATCCATTGCCTTCCAGAAGCCACAATCTCTAAGAAATTATTCACAATAGGAAGGTCTTAATGCCATCCAGTTGACCTTGAGCCTTCTAGGTGACCATCCTACTTTTGGTAGCATCATATTACAAGTAATTGTTCCCTTCTAGAAGGTCAGATTGCCTTTCGATTGGAATTATGAGAGGGTGCTAGTCACACCTCCTTATAGCTTTGCTAGAAATTAAACTTAGATGGACCTCTGCCTTTCAAAAGCCAGGATCTCAAAGTAATTGAACCTTTTCAAAAGGTTTGAGTGCCTTCTAGTAGGGATTATGGGAGGGTGCTACTTGCATTGCCTTGTAGTTCAGCTAGAATTTGCAACTAGACAATCCTCTACCATCCAAAAGCCATGATCTCCAAGAAATTATTAGCAACTAGAAACTCTTAATGCCTTTTGGCTGATCTTGAGCCTCCTAGATAACCATCCTTCTTTCAGTAGCATCAAATTACAAGCAATTATTTCTTTTTAGAAGACCTAAGTGCCTTCCAATTCTGACTATGGTAGAGTTCTTGTCACACCTCCTTGTAGATCTACTAGAAATTTCACTAAAATTACCCTCTACCTTCCAAAAGCCAAGATCTTGAAGTAATTGAACCCTTTTAAAAGATTTGAGTGCCTTTCTGTATGGGCTATAACAGGGTGCTAGTCACACTACCTCATAGTTCAACTAGAATTTATAACCAAATGCTCCTTTTCCATCTAGAAGCCATGATCTCAAAGCAATTATTCACACTCGAAAGGTCTTAATTCCTTCTAGTTAATCTTGAGCCTCCTAGATGACCATCCTTCTTCTAGTAGCATTAAATTACAATCAATTGATCCTTTCTGAAGGTTTGAGTGACTGCAAGTTGGAACTATAGGAGGGTGCTAGTTGCATCCCCTCATAACTCTACTAGAAATTGTACTCAGATGGCCCTCTTCCTTCTCGAAGTCAGGATCTTAGAGTAATTAAACCCTTCTAGAAGGTCTAAGTGCCTTCTAGTAGGACCTACAAGAGGATGCTAGTCACACTACCTCCTGATTCATCTAAAAGTTGCAAGTAGATGATACTCTACTATCTAGAAGCCATGATCTCCAAGTAATTATTCACAACCAAAAGGTATTAATGTCTTTTGATTGATCTTGAGCCTTCCAAATGACCATCCTCCTTTTGCTAGCATCAAATTATAAGCAATTGTTCCTTCTGTAAGGTCTGATTGCCTTTAAGTTGGGACTATGAGAGGGTGCTAGTTGCACCCCCTTGTAGTTCTGCTAGAAATTACACTTAGATGAACCTTTGCCTTTTGGAAGCTAGGATCTCATAGCAATTCAACCCTTCTAGAAGGTCTGAGTACCTTCTGATAGGAACTATGGGAGGGTGCTAGTTGCACTATGTCATAGTTCAACTAGAATTTGCAACTAGATGATCCTCTACCATCCAAAAGTGATAATCTTGAAGCAATTATTCACAACTGAAAGGTCTTAATTCCTTTTGGTTAATATTGATCCCTCTAGATGACCATGCTCCTTCTAATAGCATCAAATTACAAGCAATTGTTCCCTTCCAAAAGGTCCAGCTGCCTTCTAATTGGGACTACAGGAGGGTACTAATTGCATTCCCTCATAGCTCTACTAGAAATTGCACTCAGATGACCCTCTACCTTCCAAAAATCAAGATCTTAGAGCAATTGAAGCCTTCTAGAAGGTTTGAGTACCTTTTTTTAGGGACTGCAAGAGGGTGCTAGTCACATTGCCTCATAGTTCAACTAGAATTTATAACTGAATGATCCTCTACCATTTAAAAGCCATGATCTTCAAGGAACTATTCACAACTAGAAGGTATTAATACCTTCTATTTGATCTTGAGCCTTTTGAATGATCATCCTTCTTCTAGTAGCATCAAATTACAAGTAATTGTTCACTTCTAGAAGGCCTAGGTGCCTTCCAATTGGGACTATGAGAGGGTGCTAGTTGCACCCCCTTACAAATTTGCTAGATATTACATCTAGATGTCCCTCTACCTTTCAAAAGTCATGATCTTAGAGAAATTGAACCGTTTTAGAAGGTCTAATTTTCTCTTGGTAGGGATTGTAAGAGGGTGCTAGTCATACAATCTCACAATGTAGCTAGAATTTGCAACCAGATGACCTTCTACCATCTAAAAGCCAAGATCTCTAAGTAATTATTCACAACTAGAAGGTCTTAATGCCCTTTAGTTGATCTCGAGCCTTTCAAATGGCCATCCTTCTTCCGGTAGCATCAAATTACAAGTATTTGTTTCCTTCTAGAAGGTTTAAGTGCCTTCCAATTAGAACTACAAGAGAGTGCTAGTCACACCTCCTCATATTTTCCAAGAGATGCTAGCATATGCAAGTCATAGTCTTACATTATTAGCATAAGTATGCATTCTTTTCAACATGAAACACATCCATGAGCATGATGGCATATTATCCATGTATATCAATAAAAAATCCACATCATGCATACCCATTCCCTAACCTATGACATCATAGGCTTTGTAATTGCCTAATGAAAACAATGATAACTTTTTTTCCAATAGGCTCTCCCTAACCTACCTTAGCTTTCGGAACCACACATGTTTATTCTATCTTTGCGTCTTCTTCTAGATTGAGACATGCAAAGATAGAGGTTTTCAAGAATTGAATGTAATCACTCCATCAATCCATCAATCTTTCTTATGGAGTAGAATCTTAACACTTGGCATGTATTAGGATGCAAGGAAAAGGCCAAGAATTTTGGGTCAATGTTTTTTTGATACTTTTAAATACATTTTTAGAAACAAAAAAAATTATTTTATAGGCTTTGCACATGAGCATCATCAAAAATTTTAGTGTCAATGGTAATCCTTCTGCACATGCTTCTTGCATGGATCTAGTAATACTTGAATTTGAATTTTTCCCTCACCAATTTGTGTTCCTTTGGCATTTGTAACTTCTTCTTCTTCTTCTTCTTCCAATTTAGCATTTTTTCCTTCACCAATTTGAAAATGCATATTAGATATTATAGAGATCAATTAAGCTCAAGTAATGCTTGAACTTGGTTACAGTAAGAACTCAATCATAATGTCAGTGAGAGTTAAGTTGTAGGCTTGATTATTAGAGGTTGGTCTACTAAGAGGAAGTTTAATAGTATGTTTAAATCAAGGTTTAGATCAAAATCTAAATATAGAAACATGACTTGCAATTACTTTAAGAGAAAATGACACATTAAGGCTCATTTTTTTAAACTAAAAAATAAAAATGAGAAAAACGATCAAAAGGAAAATGAAAAATCTGTTGAAGCTAGTATTATAGAAAATAAACCTAAGAATGATGTTCCATTAGTTATTGAAGATATGTCCACACCTCATCCTAAATGGATTTTGAATACGACTTGTTCCTTCCATATTTGTCCCAACAAAAGTTGTTTTTTTAACATATTAGTCAGTTGATAGTGGTGTTGTGTTGATCAAGAACAATCAATCTTGACAAATAGCTAGTATTGGAACAATCCATGTGAAAAAGCATGAAGGTGTAGTTAGAACATTGTTAGATGTCATCATGTTCCTAATTTAAAAAGGAACTTGATCTCCTTGAGTACTCTTGATGCTAATGGGTACAACTATCAAGTTGAAAATGGAGTTTTTAGAGTTACTAACGGTACCTTAGTTGTAATGAAAGCTAAAAAGTTAGCACAATTGTATGTGTTGGATGGTTCTTATGTTATAGGTTTAGTTGTAGTATCTACATCTTCCTTGTTAGATTCTGATATTAACATGTTATGGCATATGAGAATGGGACATATGAGTGAGAAGGGTTTAACACTACTAAGTAAGAGAGGTATCCTTTGTGGCCAAAGTACATCAAAATTAGACTTCTATGAGCATTGTGTTTTTAGCAAACAAAAGAGAGTTAGCTTTGCTACAACTACTCATAGAACAAAAGATATTTTGCATTATATTTATTCAAATCTGTGGAGGCCTACACCAACTATTTCAAAAGAAGGAGCTTGTTACATGCATACTTTCATTGCTGATTACTGTAGGAAGGTTTGGGTATAGTTCTTAAAAAACAAAAGGGTGATATGTTTATCACCTTTAAATAATGGAAGGTCTTAGTTGAAAATCAAATCGGTAAAAGGATTAAGTGTCTCAAAACTAACAATAGCTTGGAATTTTGTTGTGGTAAGTTTAATGATTTTTTTTGGCATAAAGTAATTATTTGGCATCACCTAGACACTAGGAATCCATAAAAAAATGGTGTGGGTAAGCATATGAATAGAACTCTTTTATTCTAGCCTATCCAAGGACTTTTGGATAGAGGAACTTTCAACAGCTAGGTATTTAGTGAATCACTCTCTAAATGCATCTATTAATCTTGAGATTCTAGAAGAGGTATGGTCTGGTAAACCTACTAACTATTTTGATTTACACATGTTTGGATGTCCTCCATATGCACATGTCAATGATGGTAAACTAGAACCTAGATCTAAGAAGTGCATTTTTCTTTGTTATGCATCAAGTGTTAAGGGAAATAGATTGTGGTGCCTTGATGCTAAGTCATCCAAGTTTATATTTAGTAGTGATGTTATCTTTGATGAGTCTTTCATCCTTCATCCAAGGAAAGAGGTCTTTGCTTCTTTTGATACAAGTGAAAAGAGTCCAACTAAGAAAGTAGAGTTGGAGATTGAGAGAGCCTCTACTTCATAAAATACTTCTTCTTAACCTAGCATAGTTTAGTTGCCAAGTTCCATTGAAGAAGAAGTAGTGTAAGATGAGCCATATTGCATAGCCAAACATAAAGCAAGGATAAAAATAAAATGTCCACATCAATATGCTAATTCAAATTTGGTGGCATATGCTTTAGTAGTGGTATAAGAAACAAACTATAATGATGAGCCTTCCACCTATTCTAAAGTTATTTCTTGTGATATTTCTACTAAATGGTTAATTGCTATACAAGATGAAGTTGAGTCTCTTCACAAGAATCAAACTTGAAAGCTGGTGAAACCATCCAAAAAATAGAAAATTGGTTGTAAATGGTTCTTTAAGAAGAAGAAAAGGTATCCCAACTACTAACAATGTGAGGTACAAGGCACTGTTAGTGGATAAAGGCTATATCCAAGTTCATGAAGTTTACTTTGATGATATATTTTCTCATGTTATGAAGCATAGCTCCATTTGTGGCTTGCTTTCTTTGGTTACCATGTATGATTTGGAATTGGAACAACTAGATGGTAAAACAACTTTCTTAGATGGTGAACTAGAGGAACATATTTATATGCAATAGCCAATGGATTTCATAATTAAACAAAAAGAATACCATGTTTTCTTGTTGAAGAAATCCTTGTATGGATTGAAACAATCACCCAAATAGTGGTACAAGCACTTTGAATCCTTCATGATTAGTCAAGATTATAGCAAGAGTAAGTATGATAGCTATCTCTATTTTAGAAAATTTCTAGATGGATCTTTTATTTATTTGTTATTTTATGTTGATGATATGTTAATTTCTACCAAGAATAAGTCTAAGATAAACTAATTGAAAGAATAGTTAAGTAGTGAATTTGATATGAAAGATTTGAGAGTATCAAAGAACATTCTTGGCATGGAAATACACAAAGACCAATAGAAAGAAAAGTTGAATCTCACCTAGAAGAATTATATTGTGAAGGTTTTGAAACATTTTGACATGACAAATGCAAAATCTATTAGTACTCCTCTTGTTACTCATTTTAGGCTTTTCACTACTTTTTCACCATAATTAGAATTTGATATTAAGTATATGTCTCACATTCCTTACTCAAATGTAACTAGTATCATTATGTATGCTATGGTTTGTACTCACCTTGACATTTCACATGTAGTTAGCATTGTAAGTAGATATGTCTAATCCTAGTAAGATGTATTGGTAGGTAGTGAAATGGATTCTGAGATATTTGGAGGATACTTCTAATACTTGTTTAGAGTTTGGACAAAGTATGGATAATATGATTGGTTTTGTTAATTTAGACTATGTAAGTGATCTTGATAGAAGGAGGTTACTTAGTACATATGTATTTTCTCTTGGTAGTTATGCAGTTAGATGGAAAGCAACATTGCAGGCTATAGTTGCACTCTTTACTACAAAGGCAGAACATATGGTAGTTGCAGAAGCCATTAAAAAAGCTAATTGGTTGAGAGGTTTAATCAGTGAACTAAATTCTAATTCATATGCAACTATCATCTATTTTGATAACCAAAGTGCTATTCACTTGACTAAATATTAGATGTTCCATGAGAGGAAAAAGTACATTGATGTTATGTACCATTTTTTTCATGATGTTAGTTCTCAAACTAACATTATCATGAGAAAAATTGATACTGTAAGTAATCTAGCTGACATGATGACTACACCTCTTACTATAACCAAGTTCAAACATTGCTTGAACTTAATTTGTTTCTATAATATTTAATATGCATTTTTTAGGCTTATTTAGGAAAGGTGGAGATCTATCTACTATTGTGTATTGTGAGGTACTTTGTCATAATTCAAGCCAAGGTGAAGATTTGTTAAGTATGTCTTGACTTTTGTCATCTCTTTTCTCATCCATGCTTTGGTCGATACATTGTATGTGAACATTGTTTTTATCCATGGTTTTATGAGACACCTTTTATGAGCACACTATTTGTATCCATGGTTTGGTAAAATCAACAATAGCCCATGGTTTTATGGCTCCATGTATTGTCTATGACACTTTTATATAAAGGGCTTAAGGCCTTTGATTGTAAGAAGCAAGTAAGGTAGCCATAAAGGGTCGTGAGAGAATTATGAGTTAAGTGTGATTAGGAGTTACAAGAAATTTGTGGCTGAGCATTCTCCTCTTATAATTGTCCCTCTATTTTGTAGAAGAATTCAAGCTTCTACTTTGCTTGTGGAAATAGGCTATAAGTTGAACCACGTAAGTCTTGGTGTTTTGCTTCTTTTTGTTTCATTGATGATTTTAATCTCTAAAACAATCTTCTAATTCTATCCTTTGGGATTACTCTAAATCCTAACAATTTATAATGTGTGAAGGGGCAACAACTATAAGGGCTTTGAAATATACCCTTCCTTATAGGGATACTATTGTCTTTTGAATGGAAAAAGTTAAATTGCATGAATTTTTTGTTGTACATGTCGCCCATTACTATTTTGGTTTTGTTTCTTGCCACACTCATCATGGAACCAAACATGATTACAATATGCATTACTCTTGCAAGACAATACAAATTCATAATTTTCATGCTCATTGTGAACTCTTCAGTGACATTATTTGTCAACTTGATGAGCTTTTTTATTATCAAATATACAAGTTCATTGACCCTTTAGGTGTTAGGTAATGCAAAAGGGGTAGTTGTAGTGGCAATGTCAATTTTTTTATTCAAGAACCTTGTTTTATTTATAGGTGTTTTATTTATAGGAATGGCCAGATATACCCTTATCATTATTAGTGTTTTTTTCTATGGTGAATCAAAGAGACTATGGAATGACTAGAGTTTAGGTGCAAGGCTAAGAAATGAATAGGATAAGAATCCTTAACATTACTTCATTCTTGTTTCAGGGAAATCAAGTTCTAGTTATTCTTTTGTAATACTATTGAAATCATATTCGAGAGATGGATTTTGAACAAACAAAATCTTTAGTAGGATTTCATCATATTTTAGTCATTACTATTTGTTATTCAACATCTAGATGGCCTACTATTTCTCCTCTCTCATTCATGTGTCATCAAAGTAGAGGCTAAACTTTGTTGGATAGATTTTCTAAGCATTGATTTTTAGTTCTTCAAATATTTAGAAAAAAAAATCATTAATGCTTTACCCAGAAGCATCTTTATTGGTCAAGTAGCCCCTTGAGAGGTCTATCTGGTTTAGGAGATGCTAAAAGGGTAGAACCAGTAATTGTAACATGTAATGAAAAATGGCTAAATAGGATTATGAATGTTATTAAGTTGAGTTCAACTCATTTTCTATTCAAGTATACATCAAAATTTTTTGAGTCTTCATGTGTATTAGGCTAGTACCTTATGAATAAAATCATATATATTATAGAATTTTTCTTTGGTTTCACATGGGTGAATATTTTATTAGTTTATGATTATTTTATGTTTTAATGATTACATTTATGGCTACCCCTATTACTAATAATTACATGTTTTTTTTTTGTTCATAGGTCCCCAAGTGATGACATTGATGGTTTTTGTCACTGATAGAATCTTCATACTTTGTTGTTTATTATTTTGGCTATCATATCCTTGGGAATTATATTGGTTATTATTATTTTTATCTTGTGGAATTGTAACAATGTTATACTTTTGTTATTATTTCATCACACTTTGTGATCATGGCTATTAGTATGGACATTCTTGGTTATAGGATAACATTTTTTTTTGTTTTTAAAGTTATATTTATATATATATATATTACTTCACTTTATATTTTTCTTGCACAAAAGTCTATGAGTTAAAATAATAGGGCTACCATGTAAACTGGCAATAACATGACATATGTGAAAGAGTAAAAGAGGATGTGACTTTTAAAGTAGAAACCCAAACATTAAACCAAGAAGCAAACTAGTTAAATTGTACACTCAAGATATGAAAGGGAGACCATAAATTTACCAATTTTAGGCCCCAGTAGGCCATGTTTTTATTTTGATTTTATGTTTTCTATTTTTTATGTTGTTTTATGAATTTTATGTAAATGCAAAGGAAATAGACATGAATTTATAAACTAGACATGGAAATAAAGACCATATATATAATGTAAAATGTAAAAGTTGAAGGCTATGAATTAAAGGCTACATCATAGGGTGCAAGGTTAATAAAGTAGGTAGCATTCAATTATGCAAGTGCTTTTTAATCTTCAAGAGATTAGAAAATGCATAAGGCCTTTGATGCACAATTTTACACTCCTCATTCCCTTTACTTACCATGCTAAATGGGAATTTTTCCAATGATTCATTTGTGGCCCCTGCATTGTTGGTTTTGACTTGGTTAATTTTGTTGGGTTTCTCAACTATGTTTTGGGTTATGAGATCTTCTTCTTAAAACTCCATCTCAAATCCTTATTCTATGACAACATTGTTGACAAACAAGGGATTCATGTTGTTCCCATGAATAACAATCTCACCTCCTTCATAAAGAAAATTAATTTCTTGATGGATTAGAGAACAAAAATCTTGTAGTTTGGGTAACTAGGATCTCCCTAGGATTAGGTTGAATCTTGATGTCTCTTCCACCACAATGAAATCAGTTGATGTGAGGAATTGTTTCCCAACCACAAAATCTAATGAAATTGATACTCTTACCTCTACATATATCCATTAAATAATTTAAGCATTGAGATGGAGATTCTTTGAATATGTTTGGCTAAGCCTAAGCTTCTACAATGGGAAAGGAGATAATATTATTAGCTACCCCATTGTCCACATATAACTAGTGTATCTTATTCTAGTCAAATCTTATCATTATAAACAATGGAGTTCTTAACACCTCACAACTTTGTAATTTTATTTTTACCTCATTGTCCCAAAATGTTAAAGTAGTTGACTACATTTCTTCTATAGGTGAGAATGGCACTATTACTGCGTAAATAGATTCTTGATTATCTAGGATATCCTCACTAACAAGAATAGAAGTTCAACATAAGAACTAAGGCTTCACGGTGGGCACAAGAGGTCATAACTAAATCATATAAGCTTAACAAGATGTTCTTTCACTTAAGCAAGAGCTTGATCTACTCCATGATAGTGAGAAATTCTTTATCATTGATTGTTGTTTTTTCATTCTTTATCTTTAACTTCCTCCTTTCTACCCATGATTTTCACCTCATGTTTTAGCATTTTTGGTTTATGTCCCTTTCCCTTTCCTTGTTGTTTATTGTCCTTCTTAGGTAAGCTTGTTGAGGTAGCTTAATCATTTGAATTTATAGGTATAGTTGAAATGGATGTAGGATTTGGTGGGCCTAATTCCTTTCGCACTTTTGGTCTCACCTTGTCCTTAGCTTTTGGTTTAGGAGCTAGCTTCTTATGTTGTTTTGTTGGTGATGTCATGTTATTTGATTGTGAAGGGATTAAGGCATTGACATCACAAGAGGACATTGGTCATCTTGAGTTCTAGACTTAATAGTGATAGGAGGGGCACATGTAACACCCTCCTTCCTACCCTTAGGATGAAGAGCATTACATGGGGTAAAATGGGTAACAAAGGTTTTTCATGATAGAGTAATGAAATCAATTCACTACAAATGTACTCCATGCTCTTCCTAGCCCAAATTACTTGTACAAAAAACAAAAATATTAGATACCGCTAAGTGAGTAACCTTGGCACCATCTTTTGGCTGAATCAAGGATAGGTCTCATGGGGGCTAGGTATGGCATGGCAACCTACAAAACAATCAAACCAAAGCATATCCAAACATATAACCTCTACAACATCTAATATCATCCATTGCAAACATGCCAAAAATCCAATGTTATACATCTATCAATGCAAAGAATTTCCAAACACACAACCATCACAGACATCCATCAAGAATGGCATCAATCCATTTGACCATTGCAGTGGTCCAAAACCAACAACCATCTACTCCACCCATCAATCAAGTAAACAAGGAGGCTAACATGCACCAAACTTAGTGTCAATGTGTATCAAGTTTTCATGAAAAATTTCTAATTTCAAACCCAAATATTTCAACAAAATATTAAATTACCATGTGCATGGATCTATTATTAGTCTCAATGAATCAATATGATCCCTATGGATACCTCACCAAGATTTCAACCAAGGTGGTCCCTATGGATTGCCCACCAAGGTTCCTAAACATACTAGTGCTAGAGGTGTTCCTGTGAAAACCCATCTCTAGATTTCTGGAGGCATCCAACAAGACCAATGGGCCATGGATCATCTTCTCTTACTAGATGAGGCCTATAGTGAAAGCCACACTAGTGAACTGATAGTGAGGATAAACCAAAAAAATTATATATAGGAACCCTCATCTCCAACAAGCCACATACTTAGTGCTAGCTCCATCATCCAATCACATAGCAAATAATCAAACCAACATTTCAAATGATCTATCTATCTCACAATGGTAAATTAACATTGATGGTGGAGGAACTCAATAACAAATGGACCATTAATCCAACATGTCATCATGCTATGAAAATTTCAACAATTCTAATGGTCCAAGTATCCAACAAGATCTAATCAACCAAGGTTCCAAGACACATTCAAGGGATCCAAAACCTCTAAAATTTCAACACTCATTCAAAAGCTCATGCCTGACAAATGCATTCCACAAATATCCATAGATTCACAATCAATTAAATCCCAAATGATTTCAACAATTTTCAATGGGTAATATTCAACCATAACTCCAAAAGAATACATACTAACACAAGGATCAAAAAATAGAAAATGATTCTCAAATTATGATTTACTAGATCTTAATCAAACTAGACAACCATAAATTAAAATGTTATAACTCACACATCCCTATGAATCTAATCATAATTAATGATTCATTTGAAAGCTAATGTCCATACCTATTTTCTAAAAAAATAGGTAAATAATTACAGATTTAAAGATATAGATATCAGTGCAACATTCCAAGTAATTAAAAATAGAGATAGAATGAGTGTTTGATAGTAAATTTCTAATAAATAAATCCAAAGAAAAATTTTTCCACTAATCCTACTTATAATGAGAATGTGCCATCGAAGGCTAAGTCTAATAAAAATTTCAAGAGATAAAATTATAAAGATAAGAAGTTATGAATAGATGAATCTGTATATTATATTTCTATGTAATTTTAGATAGCTCTAAAAGATTGGCTTATAACTCTTGCTATAAAGCCTTATTTTCAATAATTCTACCTATATATGGTTTCTATTGAAAATATTTTAAAATTATCAAAAATTTAGAACTAGATAACCAATACCAAGACATGACCCCAACATTATACCCTATTGAAATTACTATGATTCTAGATAATGTTGAAAGAATTATCTACAATGCTTCATCTACTATGAATGTCTATCTAAGTCTTTCATGAAAGTTGTAGATAATTGCATGGGGAATCCAAGGATAGGTAGATTTTAATCCTATTACAAGTGTAGACAGAGATATAAGTATTCTACTAAGTGATATACAAATCATCTTGAACCCTTCAAAATGCAAGATTCTTAGAAAGTACATTAAATCAAGAAAAATAAAAAATCCACCACTAAAACTCTAGTTCTAGAATGTTGTAACATAACAAATCAAAAATATACTAGATCTACAAAATTTCACATTAATTAAAAACAAAACCCAAACTTGTTCTATGCAGAAACCTAGTGAATTGATATAATTGTTAAAAGGGGGCCAAGATTACTTAGCTAGATGTTGCTATCTTTTATTAATTAAGTTTTCCCATATGCTCCAGCAAGCACCTCACATTCCTCCAACCCAATAGCCCTCCAAACTAAGAGCTAAGAGACCAAGAAGCTTTGGGTTAAGGGAGTGGGTAGTACTTAAAGACTTATTTGCTACTCCATTTAACCCAACCCATGTGACCTAGCTAATCTCTCTCATCTACCTTCAAGATCCATGTGACTCATCTACCTTTCTTTCATTTAATCTAAGCAATAACCAAAGTAAAATTAAAGTTACAAATTACATTAATAAATCACATGTCATGTCATCATAGCTATCATAGCCATCCCTTGCTCATGCTAAAGCCTTTATGAAAACCTATCACAACTCATTCATCTAGTTAGTGCACACTAATTGATGAGTAGAAAGGTACTCCTATGCCAAACCATATGAATCACAAGCATTGATGTGCAATTCAGTCAAATTCCATGGACTTTATTATTTCTAGTACACTAGTCCTTTAGGAAGTGAATCTTGCCCTAAGGTCAATCATTGTCCTCCCAATTACACTTGTGACATACATTGGTATGCTTAAGTGTAACTAAGGCATCTAATTTTTATCATTTTATGTCTTTACAGTTGGGTAATTGAAATGTAGATAAAAGGAATTTGATTAACTAATCTAATTTAACAAATTAACTAGCATTTAGCTAATCCTAACATAAGCATCTATTCCCACTTTTTGTACATGTCTTGAACCCACGTATCCACTACTAAGCAACCAAGTGCTATGCTACTGGGCAAACCAAGCAATAACACTACTGGGATTACCAAGTGAATACATGTTATGCTTGAAGCAGTTGTACTTATGTGTGTAATCTATCTTATTTAATTACCTCATTAACTTAATAATAGGAAAATATTTAATAACTAATTGAAAAAATTTAATAATTAATTCAAAACATTAAATGCATGATTGAAATAGCTAATCTATCCAAAGTGCTACAAGGTTTATCAAAAATCGCATCTTTATTACTATTGTCATGCTCAAGTACAATAATGCTCGAATAAAGATCCGTACACTCAATGACTCTTGCTACAGGCACTCAGGAAAAAATTCTAACTTTTGAATGAGAAAAAGGCAAGAGCCTTGTTGTAACTACAATATCTACTTACCATAAATGTGGTTGCAAGTGAATATTTATAATTGATTTTTGACACTGCATCAACAAGGCCTTCTCAACAGATAGTAAGATGCATTGACTAGGCCTCGTCGATGAGGCCTAGCCAATAAGGCTACATCAACGTAGCCAACTTAAAACGACTCATCATATCCAAAAAACTGAATGAAAACTCATCCTTTAGTGTTTTTGCAAAATTTGGAAGGTATGGAATTATTGACTAAATTTTCTTAAAACCAAACTAACTAACTAACTTGATAAAAAAATGGAGTTCCTGGGTGTACGGATCTACACATTACAAAAATTAAGATGTTTAGGACATAAAATTGAACACCATGACTCAGCTCTTCAAAAATCAAATAGCACATTCTGTGATGGTGTGAAGCTTATTAAAGAAGATCAAATGATCCCAAGTGGTGGTGGTTCCTGTGGCTCTAAGGAACCCTCACTAGCTTCATGCATAGGTGGTGCATAAGGTGGCTACGACTATCCTGCTGCTGCTACAACTTTAGGTGAAAGGTGAAAAGCATCCATTAGTGCTTTCATTTTCTCCTCCTTACTCTTGGGATCATGCACCATCCATGCATCTTCCTGAATGTGGGTTAGAATAGGCACATCCCAAGGACATGGGATTGTTAGAAATAACTCCTTAGCATCAACAAACTAGACAACAAACTATTTTCATTCATTGGTGAATTCCCTAACTATGTCTTTCAGCTCATAGTAGTCATTCATCCATCTAGCTAGGTTCTCAATGATAGATCATTGATCTATAAGTCATGCTCTAAGAACTTCCAGTTCAGTGTTTGCAGTCTCAAGCTTCTACTTGGTGTCTTTGTGGTGTTTGAACTTAGCCTTGTATAGCAAATACAAGCTAGCCACCTACTTTTTTTATTTCAACTATGGCTATCTAGCAGTCAACATTGTCAAGTTTACATAATAGAGATTGGGCGACTCCATGTACTATGTCATTTCCTCAATTTGCAACTCCTTTAAGCAAATCTCTACTTTATTGTAGGCATCAATCCCATCAATGATGGGTTGCCATACTTCTCTTCCTTGTTGGAGTTTCTAGAGGGCTTCATTCATTTTTTCCTTTGCCATCTAAATGTGTTTCACATTAACCTCTTTCTATAGGCCAACTTTATCCCTATAATGATTCTTCACTTTCTCAAATTTGAGGGCTTCATTCTTCTAGGTAGCAATCTTGATGGTAGAATTTTGATGCAAGGTGTGTACCTTCTCCATTGATAGATTATGATTTTCTGTGGCCAATTTCCTCAATTTAGTGTTTACCATAACAAATTGCTCCTGTTGTTGATGAATAAATTCTTGCATTTAATCTTTTTAAGCATCAACATTTCATAGGAAATAATTTTGTGCGGTCAATCCTTTATTCTTCTAGTGCATCTGATTCAAGTCCTTTTGGATTGAATATGTTTTAAATTTAGCTATAGATTAATTAAAGATGGTCATTACTACCTCCTCCTCAGCCTTCTAAAATCATTCTTGAAGCTATTTTAGAAGGCTAAGGATTGTAGGGTCTACAAGTTGGGCACAAAGTTTGGCAACCTCCATGGCCAAGTGTTGAATTTTCTCTTGATCCATTTCTAGTTACCCTTCCAAAATAATGCATCTATCCCTTGCTTTCAGTACCTCCAATTGGGTTGCAATGATGTTCTCTAGAAGATCAAAAATGTCTAGAGTTAATTTCCTACTTTGTACTAGTTGTTCCAACAACTTTTCTGCTAAGTTGCATTCAACTTCGTACTAACCATGCTTGTGGACATCTACACATCTTGAAGTGTAGATACATCTGGTACAGATGTCATGGGTGCATTCAATGCCTCTACGACATGGTTAACAACCACTTCTACTACTATCTCTTGCCCTTGGTGCTACATCACCAAGATAGTTGCTCCTTTTCCTTTCTCCAAACACATCAAGAAAGTGGTAGCATTCCCAAATATTTCTATGAATAGATGGTATTGTGATAAAGACATCATCACCTCCTGAGTGTTGGGATCTGACCTCATTGGTAGTTACATTTTTTTGGTAGAAAATATTGAATCATCCCTCTCCATATGACTAATTGTTTGAGCCACTTCATTAAGGTGACTCATTGCTAGTCGGTACATAGACGGATTTGTCCCACTTGTTCCTGCTTGTTGCTCTTATTTGCTCAAGAGCTATTCTCAAATTTTTCATAGATGCTCAATGGCTGCACAAGCCTCTGGTGTTATTTGTTGAGTGGGTGGTGGTGGTGGTAGCTCCTCTTCTTGAGTTGTTTTTCACATTTTATCTTTCATAATTTTTGACCATGAGGCCAAAGGAGCATGCCTAAGGATATCATTAGAATAGCAAACAATGCTTGTCATTTTTTAGAGTTTCCTAATGAGGCATGGAAAGGGTAAGGTCTTCATTCCACATTCATTCTCCTTAAAATGTTTTTCAATCTCTAAATAGATTAGTTGTACAAGGTTTATGGGAAATTTTTTGCTTAGAGCAACACATGCTTGGGTGGAGAAAACAGTCACCTTTCTTGGCCTCACTATTAGATTGAGGTGGTAGGCTACAATCTTGATGTAAATTCATTCTACTAGTATCAATGCACCATACTCCTTACAGTTAACCCTATAACATCATTGGGTCCACTCCCTCTTGGCCTCAGGATCACCTTTTTTAGATAATTCTGCCAACTGCATTCTAGTATCAAGCAACCCAAGTGCCTGCGCAATCGCTTTTGCTGAATAGAACACTTGAATGTCCTTAATTTTGACAACTGACCTTGGCCTTTGGCTACTCAAAAATAGATATGTTTCTCCGATGTACCATTCCCCACTAGATGTGATGATTGGGCACATGGGAGAGGTCTACAATTGAGTTCTAACATCTACTAGAGCTTTATCCAAAAATGGTCCAAAGTTGATCTCATGAAGAACAGATCATTAAATTTCTTGAGACCTAATGATATCAAGGTAGGCTTAAGTTAAAGTGACCTCAAGCCTTGGCATAGGTCCAAGCACTTCTCCTCATTGTAATTATTCAATTAGCACTTCTTCATCCAAACTTTGTTAAATAGATTCTACTTTGGACTCCTCACAAAGAGATCCCATTGCATGGGTTGCCTTTGGTAGTTATTAGCCTTATTCTTGTTGGTCCCTTCTAGCTCTAGGCCACTTCTCTCATGGTTGTGAAAATGCTCCTTCCTGTAGGCATTTTTGTTTAGGTGCCATCTATAATTATAATAAGACCATGGATTAGGAATCATTGTGTAACCTTAAAACAATTGGAATACCTTATCTCTTAAGGATTGTTACACTTTGGCTAAGTTGTGATTATGGCTGATTTAATTAACCCCATTATCATTTATTTATGTATTATCATCAATAAATCATCCCAGAGGTTGTTGGAAGGGTTAACTTATGAAAAAGTTTATGTTTATATGTTGTTAAGTTTACTAACCCTTTGAGGAAGTTAGGAAAATTTCTAAAAAAAATCATTGATTTTTCATTGGAAACCTTAAGGTTTGTGATCCCCACGATAAAGATCTTACCTCTAGTAAGCGTAGGATCAAAAAATGGAGTGATTTGGACAAACGGTTGGGAAGTTATGAGCTCTAAAAAATTGCAAAAACTCCTTGTGTGTTATGAGAAAATGACAAAAAATTCCTAAGTGCTCAATAGTATATATAGGATGTAAGCATTATGTTGATGAGGCCTTGTTAACATAGCTATTGACCAGCATTGACATTGGTCAAACTTGCAAAATACAATAAATTTTTGAATGAAATTGGGATCAAATGAAAGCTCAAAAGATCAAGAATAGTATGAAAATATGAAAAGAGGGTGTTGAAGCTCATAAATTTGGAAAAATGGAGAAAATCTAATTTAGTGGATAAATGAAATGAAAGATTAAGGAGCACTAAGTAGTATACTCAATGTAATATGCCAAAGATCAAATTGTGGCAATGTCAAAGGAAAGAAGCCTTAACTAATCAAGCCAAGAGCTATGCAAGTGGGTCCTCCCCATAGTAGGCTCATGTCATTTTTGCCCTTGCATAACCTCAACTAAGGAGTCCATGGGCCCCATAGTCAATTTAATGATCATGAAAAGTTAAGGACCAACCATGAAGAATGTAGTCAAGAATCCTAATACATTAGAGCAAGACATAGAGTGTAACATAGAACATGGTAGTGAGGTGAGCTATGACAACATGGATGGATGATAGAGAAGGTGGAATGGAGTTCCAAATTGAGGTAATAAGAAGTCCCTTGTGGAAGTTGTGTTTAAAAATGATCCAAGAAGTTTCATCCTCAGTCTAGACTAAAACCATCCACTTTCAGTGACTTTACATTGCCACTCTAAGACCAATCCATCCACTCAAGACATAAGAGTGCTTCCACAAAACAACCACCATTCCATAAAAAGAGGAAAAGAGAAGTAGGAAGTGATAGAGAGGGCCTTAGTTAGAGGGGACCTTTAAGCATAGGTGCATGTATTTTGAGTCCCGTAACTAGTGCTTGTAGCTTATTTATTTGTCCAAAGGGTGTGCTTTGAATTCCCATTATTTATTTATTTTTTTGAAATGGGAAACACACCATGCAAGGACTTATTCATGTCAAAGAAGTGTGCTTTGAATTTCCATCATTTTTTTTCTTTTTGGATGGGAACCACACCATGCAATGATGTTATTTGTCTTCCTATTAGTGGATGGTATGGAATGGTAAAAAGTCCATGAAAAACACTTAAGCACTCAAGAAAGAACAAGAGTACAAAGAGTATTAAGTCCCCTTGAAGTCACACCCTTTACACACCTTTGAATCCTTCATAATTCTGGAACTACCAAGGTCACCGATTGATTAAAAGTTCTTTTATGGAAGGGATCTTAAATTCCCAGAACAAGGAAAACCATAGAGTTCATTGGATGGGCAAATGACATGGACTCACTACCTATTCCATGAAAAATAAACCATGCCAAATTCATCAAACATCAAAATTCAAAAATAGAAACCAAACATCAACAATCGCAACATTAAGCACAAACCATCATTAGTAAACAACAACAGCAGCACTATGTCCTATGATAATAAAGCAAATGTTATTAGCAAAAATAAGAAAATATCACACTTGAACAAAAGAATGCAAAATAAAGTAAAATATATAAGAGAGTGGAAAATACTCAAGAAAGTTCAAAGGTACTAAAGATTATGTAAAATTAGAAAAAATTTTAAAAATCTAAAAATTTGTAAAATAAATAATTTGTAAAAATCAAAAATATGAAAAAAAAAACTAGAAAAATTGAGAAGCCATGTTTATGATCAACATGGATGGCCATCTCCCCCATGACTATGTTGGAAGGAGGAGAACAAAAAATAAAAACATCATTGTCCATTTGTTGAGGTGGTATTTACACTAGCCTGGCTTTATTCAAGGAAAGGCTTTACTTATTGGATGTTAACCAATTACTTTTTATTTATTCTATTAGGTTTGTGGATTATCATAGCCTCAAATTGAAAGGTTTGATCAATTACATAAGGTCCCTCCCACAATGTCTAGAATTTTTCCTTTTGGGATACATGTGTAGGGTTCTAGTAGAGGTCCTTATCTCCTTATTGTAGTTTTACTTTCCTAATTCTAAGGTCATGATGTTGCTTGCTAAATGCCTTATTCACCTCATTTAAGGATAGGACCACTAACTTATTTTCATCTAGCATGTTCAAGGTGATTAACCTTTCTTTTTGTGCTAGACTCAGGTCAAGGTTTATGTCACAAGCCATTGAGAGTGTATGGAGCTTAGATTGAATCAAAAGTGTTGGAAGTTTTTGGTACACTAACTCATAGGGAGAATAGACAATAGAAAGTTTCTAAGTTGAAAAATAAGCCTAGATAGCATCGTGAATTTTTTTACTCCAATTCTTTCTATATTTACTAATGGTTCGCATTAGTATTGTTGTAATCTCCTAGTTGGTTACCTCTGCTTGACCATTGGCTTGGGGCTGGTAAGATGTTGTCAATTTATGTTCTACCCCTAGGCATTGCATTAATTTTGTAAAGGTGGCACTTGTGAAATGGGTTCCATTATCAAAAATTAGTAAACATGGCATCCAAACCTATTTGCAATATGTTGTTGTATGAATTTGGCAACAGTGGATGATGTACAATTAGTAATGGCTATTGCTTCAACCCATTTTGTATAGTAGTCAACTGCTACTATAATCTATGTCTTTCCATTGGACATGGGTGTGATGGAACCCATGAAATCAATGCCCCATATGTCAAAAGGCTCTAGTGGTTGAATCCACTATTAAGGACCTTCCATGCAAGTGGTCATCCCCTTATCTTGTTGACAATGTTCACAAGACTTAACAAACTAGTGGACATCCCTAAATATTTTAGGCCAATAGTATCCTACCATCAGGATTTTTATGGCCATGCATCTCCCTACATAGTGGCCTCCATAAGGCCCTTTGTGAGCATCCTAGAGAACACATAGTTAATCTTTGTCAAGGACACATCAATGAATCAGGCCATCAACACACACCTTGTAGAGGTTTCCATTAATTTCGATGAAGTATTTGGCCCGATGAAGAAATTATTGCTTGTTTCTAAAATCCAAGTCTTGTGGCATCTCTTGGGTGAGAATATATGTGAGGATGCCATTATTCCATGTTACTTTTGTAGGCATTTGTTCACTTATTACTCTTGTAAAGATAAGTTCATCTAGAATCTAATTAGAGAGTGGGCTCTCGTCCTCTTTATTATCCCATCTTAAGTGAGAGATGTGGTTAGTGTTAGTTCCTTTTCATTCTACAATCATGAGATCAAATTCTTGCAAGATCATGAGCCACTGTATGACATGATAGCTCACCATTGACTTATTCATGAGGAAGCGAATTGCACTATGGTTTGTATGCATAAATACTTTGTAACCAAGCACATAGTGCCTGAGCTTTTCAAAGGCATACACCACCACCATTAGTTCTTTTTCCATTGTGAAGCAATTTAACTATACTTCCACAATTCTTTAGCTCACATAATCAATATAGTATGGGCATTTCCTATCATCCATCTGCATGAGCACTACTTCTAAAGCATAGTTAGATGCATCAATCATGATGTGGAAGGATTGGTGTTTCTATGAGTTTATCCTTTAACTATTGGAATACATATTCACATTCCTTGGTCTAGATAAAAGGTGCATCTTTCTTTGTAAGCTCTACCAATGGCTTTGCGATCTTAGAGAAATTCTCTATGAATCATTGGTAGTAAGCCATTATGTCCAAGGAATGACTATACATATTTAATATTCCCTAGTTTACATGTGATTCCTTGGATAACCCTTATCTTTTCTGGGTCTACCTTAATCCCTTTTTGCAAAATTTGGTGCCCTAGCACAATGCCTTCTTGGATCATGAGATGGCTCTTTTGCGAGTTGAGCTGTAGGTTTGTCTTTACACATATTTTTAGCACTTGGTCTAGGAAGTCCAAGGCTTGCTCAAAGGTGGCTCCATAGGTGGAAAAGTCATCCATGAAGACTTCAACAACACTACCAATCTGCTACTGGAAGATACTAAGGACCAAGTGTTGAAAGGGTGCAAAGACATTGCATAGACCAAATGGCATCTTCCAGTATGCAAAAGTCCCCTAGGGACTCATGAATGTTGTTTTGGCCTAGTCCTCTAGCATAATTTGGATTTGGTTATAACCACTGTAATCATCTAAGAAGCTATAATAACAATGCCTGGATATGGTATCTAATACTTGATCCACAAATAGTAAAGGAAAGTAATCTTTAAATGTTTCCATATTCAATAGCCTTTCTATCCTTCTTTGGCATAATTATGAGTGGACTAACTCACTCGCTATCCATGATTGAATAGATGAACCCTACATTGATGAATTTATCTATTTCCTCCGTGATGATTTGCTTCAATTTGGGGTTTATCTGCCTCTGTGGCTACCTTCTAGCCTTCATGGTTGGGTTAGTGTAGATGCAATGGTGGCATATCCTTAGATCGATTCCTATTAGCTTTGGATATAACCAAGCAAAGGCTATTAACCACTTATTCATCACCTTCAACAGCTTTTCTTTTTATTGAGGAGTAAGCATGGCATTAATGATGATCGATTTTCCATTCTTTATTAATGCATATTCCATACTAGCTAGTGAAGTTTTTAGTTCCAGAGGCTCCTACTTGAAATGATATAGGATTTCCAGCTCTCCCCAAAAATTATCCTCATCTTCATTAGAGGGATGGAAATGAACTTATTCAATTTTCTACATGCCTTCAACATATGCATAAGTTAGGCTCTCAATTGGTTCCATGCATAGTGTGCTGCTATCTTACTTAGCTATCAACCTCTAGGTGCCCTCCTACTTTGTAGTTGTGCATATAGATACCTTTGAATGTTGATTTCTTGTGCACACTGATTGCATGCTTTAATGTGTGTACTTCTAATTAACCAAATCTTTTGCATGTAAATGCACCCATTGATGTTGTACATGATGCATGGAATATGCTTTTTCTCAATCTTACCTAGTTCATTTTCCTTGGATATTTCTAAAGATAGGTCCCTTATACCCATGTGTGCATCAACCATGCTTAACCAAGTCCTTTTCATAATGATTTGAAAGTCACTTTTGCAGTTTTCTACCTTGATTACCAAAAAATCACTAGGATAGGACCACCCTCAAACTATGGTCATAATGTCCTCTACTAATTCCAAAGGAATAATAATCAATTGATATAATAATTCTAGATGAATTTTTCTCTTCTTGAGTGTTTGTAGGTTCTAGGATTTGTACATTTCATGGGAGATGAGATTAACTCTAGAATTAGAGTTAAGAAGAGCCTTGCATGGCTCTTATCTAGCAATATGTAGATAGATGAGTGGACTTCTTAGATCAGATCTTATTATAGGAAGATTACCATCCTTGATCTAGTCAAAAACAACATGAGTTAACATTATATTATGAATCTGAGGTGGCACTTAGTTTGAAGGGCACTCAAAGTTGTTAGATGTAGAGAATGAGGGTGTTGGAGATGCAGGGTGATTAGCCAGTCTAGGTTTTAAGGGTTAAAGAGGAATTCTAGGTCAAAAGAAGGGCCTTCTCCTTGATCAATTATCTAGACCACTTGATTGAAAAAATTTTTATGAGTGTACAACCCTTGTAGCATTTCATTGTTGTGGCTATGAAGGAATCTCATCCTGCATGAATGGAGTAGGAGGTAACTGGGTTGAAGGTGGAGGTGTATGTCCAAAGGGATGTAGAGGATGATAAGGATATGGATATGGGTTCTTCTCTCAAGTAGATCATGAATGTGTTTGGTGATACTTTGGAAGGTAATAGTGATGCTAAAATGATGTATGACTTGCAGAACTTCTAAGGGAGACGGGTTACTGAACATGATGCCTATATGGATTTGGTTTCTTATAAGGGTACTACTGCCTAGGTGGTGGCATTTCCCATTATTATAGTTTACACCACTATTGGTATTATTCATATGGTTGTGGAGGAGTTCCACTTGGGTAGTAAGCTTATTGTTGTTAGTCGAACTACCTTGGATTGCCTTGTGGATAAGGCAATCATCTTGGTGCTTGCCTATGTGCTAGACAAGGATTCAATGTGTATATCCTTGACTCTTATAAGTGTGAAACCATAAGGCAACATCCTTTTGGATGTTCATATTGGCAAATTTCACATTCAGTTTCATCATCAGAGTTGATTTCCATAACTTCCTCTATGATAGTAGCTTTACCCTTGCCTCTTTGGTAAGCACATTCAGCTTCTTTTTACCTCCTATGATTATGAAAACTACTTTGCCCTTGGATTCTTCAAAAATCTTCAAAATGGTTTAAAAATTTTCATTTAAAAGTCCCATAATTTGTCAACCTTGGCGAAAATATCAAAAATGGAGTTTTGGATGGGCAAGGTCTTCCTATTCACCACTTCATCAAGTGGTGATTCCTTCTCATCACAAAATCAAACCTCTTATTTTCTAATGGAAGGGTTCTTATTATACTCTTTAGCATTTTGTGTCTTTTGTAGCTCAACTTCTTCTTTTGCTACCATCTCAATTAGCCTTTGAATCTAATAATCTCTTAGTTCATACAATCTTCCTTGGGCAGATACCCCAAGGATTCTTCTAGTTTTTGCTCTAAGCCCATCTATGATGTGGTGAAGTTGTTCCCTTTAAGAATAACCATGACTAGGGCATTGATGTAGAAGTGAATAACATTAGCTCATGGTGGCATCCAAGGGTTCATGTGCTCCTTGTTTTCAACCTTGGATTTACCTTCTCAAATTGGACACTCTAAAGTATGTTTGGTTCTTGTCATTGAACAACTCTAAATGGTACTCCATCAACAAATGAATTCCAACTCTAAAGATTGGTACCAACATTTAGCTTTCTTGATGAGTGTCCTAGGAAAGAGTTTGAGTTTCTATGGCTCATTTACTATGTTCTGTAAGGCACATGCATCATGAAAAGCTTATAGATGCATTTGTGTATCAAAGTTGTATCCCCCCTAGAATCTTGGGATATTATTCATGTCTAAGCACTTGATCCAGCTATCCTTCACATGCCTGGTTGGAATCTTAAATACCTCTACAATGTTGGACATAATTCAAGTGACTAATAGAGGTTCATCATCATCACTGTGTCAATGACATCGATGATGGTTTTAGCCACCCCTTTGACTTCGATGACCTTCACGATCATTATTGTCTCACTAATCACCTTCATCATGATTGTTTCGATGGTGGCTTCCATGAGAACTGTTAGATGAAGAGGAATGTTTATAATCGAATGAAGAGGATGAAGAGAAATGTGGACCACCACCACCATCATGGTATCTACCACCACTCTTGCACTTATTACAATCACCATTCTTAGAGTCTTTGCTATTGTGGTGATCTCTTGAGTCCCTACCTTGGCTGTCACTTTTTCCTGAACCCAATTTATGAATCATGGATTATAGGGTTAGGTTCATATCCTCTCCATTTGTAATAGGGGGTGGAGAGTCTTCATACTAAGAACCCTCAAAGAAAGGATCCTCATTATCCTCTTGATCGAGTAAGAATAAGGGATTAGTAAAATGTTTCTCCTTCATAGCATTGTGGAGCTTCTTCTAATGTTAATCTCATTTATGTTGTGTTTCAGTGAGACAATAGTTTCAAGTATTAAAACCATCCACAACATATTCCTCATGAAGATTTGTTATGCCCAACTTCTTAAGGGTTTTGAATAGCATCCCGAGCACAGATCTATCGAGGGGCAAGATGATATTACCCTCCATATCACGCCATCACATTTGTTCATCCTGATGTAGGATGAAGGTGAAGCTTAACACAAACTCATCTAGATGAGTATATATCACCTTACACTCCTATGGAACCATTGGTTTAACATCTTTGCATCTGTGAGAAGAAGATATTTTGCAAAACAAAATAAAAGTATCAATGTGCTTTTATAATTCTATGTATAGTGGTTATGATATTGACCTTTAGGTTCATAGAATGATATTAATTGTATTCACTTAGACCTAAATAGTACATGTTCCATAAACAAAGTTCCCAACAATGATGCCAATCATGAGCGACAAGGTACCCCTATGCACAACCATATGAATCACAAGTGTTCATGTGCATTCCAGTCAAATTCTATGGACTTTATCATTTTTGATGCACTAGTCCTTTCGGAAGTGAATCTTTCCCTAAGGTTAATCAGTTTCTTCCCAATTACACTTGTGACATACATTGGTATGGTTAATTGTAACAAAGTTATCCAATTTTTATCATTTTATGTTTTTATAGTTGGGTGCTTTAAATGTAGATAGAAGAAATCTGATTAACTAATTTAATTTAATTAATTAACTAGAATTTAACTAATCATAACATAAGCATCCATTCCCACTTTCTATACACATCTTCAACCCATGTATCCACTACTAGATGACCAAGCGCTACGCAACTAGGTGACCCAAGTGATAACATTGCTGGTATTACCAAGTGAATATGTGTTATGCTCAAAGTAGTTGTACTTATGTGTGTAATCTATCTTACTTAATTACCTCATTAACTTGATAAATGGAAAATATTTAATAACTAATTGAAAATATTTAATAATTAATTCAAAATATTAAATGCCTAAATGAAATAGCTAATCTATCCAAAGTGCTACAAGGTTTATCAAAAAGCTCATCTTTATTGTTGCACACAGTGTTGTGCTTAGGTACAACACTACTTGAATAAAGATTTGTACACTCAATGACTCCTGTTGTAGGCACTCAGGAAAAAATTCTAATTTTCAAATGGAAAAAATGAAAGAGCTTTGCTATAACTACAATCTCTACTTGCCATAAATGCAGCTACAAGCACATATTTATAGCTAATTTTTGACACTATGTTGACAAGGCCTCATCAACACATGGTAAGATGCATCAACTAGGCCTTGTCAATGAGGCCTAATCAATGAGGCTGCATTGACGAGACCTTGTCAACATAGCCAACTTAATGCAACTCATCACCAATGATAGGTAAAAATCATTAATCATGCATAATCGCAAGAATGAGTAATAAAAATTTATGATATTCTAGGAAAAACTAAGTATGCATATATAGAAAAAATTAATATATATTATTAACCATCCTCAACCATTTTGCAACCTTTACTAAAATACAGGTTGTTGTAGCACTCTAATAACAAATGGTTCTTTGGAAGGTGTTGGTGATGGTATCCTTATGATAAAAGGATTTCTTGAACTTCATGAAGTTGAAGTACTTTCATCACAAGGAGACACTCAAATCATAAATGACCCTCATGAAGGTTTAGGATTATTACTAATGTTGAATGTGCCTATTGTATAGGAATTATTGTTACCATTTAAGGGATCATTGTATACGTGCATGTGTTCGTTATGGGACCTAACAGGGTTGAAAGCATCTAACACTAACTTTCCATTGTCTATCATCTTTTGCAAGTCATCCTTTAAGGCCAAGTAAAAATCAATATCATGACAAGGCAACCAGTGATAGTGGTAGAGTCATTCTAGTTTGAAATAGTTTAGCACTAGTGAATCATCCTTGGTTACTACAATTGGATCCATAGCAATATCACATAGATGATCATGCCTCTTACAAGCATTCTTAGTCATTTGCTTATATTGGATATGGCCACTTTTGAGCAATTGGTCAAGAAGCTCATATGGTTTTAAGGGTAACTTTATATATTTGGATTAATCCTTTCTCTCGAAGTTAGGACTAGATTGATTAGATGTAGAGGCTCTCGACATTAAAGGTTGAGTTGTGGTGGTAGGAGCCTTTGGTTGATTTGTTTTTAGCACCTACATCATCCTTTGTTCTTTGGCCAAAGCTGCTACAAATATCTGGTTTTTCTCCCCTTTGTCTCTATTCTTTCATGTATATTAATTCTTATATGCCACATAGGTAGGATCATGGCTAGCTTTAATAGCATCCTCTATGTTTTTCATTTGTGAGAAAGCTTGACTAAGTGACTGTAACTCTAAGTTATAGAGTTTGGACTTGATAAAGTTATTAACTACCCCCTTGAATATGGCCAGAAGATGTGTCTTGGCTATGGGTTTGTGAATCTCATTGAGAAGAGCATTCTATCATTGTATGAACTTTTGCACAAGTTCAAGGAACCCCTACTTGACTTTCATCAGTTGATCAAGAGTCGTATTGAGTTTCAAGTTATACTTGAAATCTTGAAATGGTTAACAAACTACAAAACTAAGTCCTATAGTGAGGTAATGGATACTCCAGGTAATGTGTGGTGCCAATCTAAAGCTTTCTCAATGAGCTACATAGGGAATACATGCATAATAGTATGAGGCCAAGCTTGTAACAACAAGCACTCAAAATAGAAGGTAATGAGGTGTGAGTTGTCATCACCCTCATCATTGTATTTGGTGAACTATGGAATGGGAATCCCTATAGGAAGAGTTATATGAGGGACAATAGGACTAATGTGATCATCTTGGTAGAAATCCCTTCTCTTAACCATTAGAGTAGAGGCTTTAAGCTTTTGTAGCTCTTCGATGAGGTCTTGGATCATCTAAAAGGCTTTCTCTAGATCTTGAAGCAACTCCATGGATTATGGTATTTATATAAATGGTTATGAAGGAAGTTGGAAGGCTTGGGATGGTACAATTGGTGGTGTTAATGATGGAAGAGGTTGGGTGATCATGATGTCAAAAGTGTTAAACAAAAAAATGAGGCTTGTGCTGGGACATAGGGGATGAAGGTAATGAAAGGGGTGTGAGAGGATTATGTAGCCTAGGGTCCCATAGAGGAGCCCACAATGATGAAGAAAGGATGGGATGTGGTAGATGCCATGGATGATGGTCATGTGAAGTCAGGTTATGTTGCAAAGGGCATTGATGAAAACAAGGAAGTAGATTGAGGCATGGAGTGAGCTTGATGTGTGACGATAATGGGTTTTGACCCAAACACTATGGAATGAATAGGAGGAGAAGAATGTTAAGAAACTTGCTCTACAAATGAAACAGGAGATGCAAAATTGGGAATAGTTGTTTGGGAAGCTAATTGTTGGAAGAGGCTTCCAATAAATTTGTCTGGTTCTTGTTCAACCTCAAATTCATCTTGCTCCTCAATGTGTCCATCTAAGAAAATCTCCTAACTTCACTCATTGACATCTATAAGTTGTATTAACATGTGAGCATATAAATTGATTAAAGGGATCTTCTCATACAATGATAGGATGTATTCTTTCCCATCCCAGTCTATGATTTTGAACTAACTATTAGCATCAGACTCGAAACGTGGTATGAGGAGACCAACTTGTATTTTAGCAAATAGGAAGTTATAAGATTCCTCATTGATAATAGTGAAGTCTGGGTTCTTACCCCTCTACCTAAGTGACTATCTACGCTCTATGACTACTAGGCTTTTTGGGTCATAAGCACAAACTCCATCCTATTTAGGAGCCATGTAGATGAGGTTAAGTGATAATATGATGGACCAGTGAAAAGGCATTAACAAAGTATATACCTGAGCAATAAGCTAAAGGTTTTGCTAATGCTAGAAAATTAGGAAAAGGTTCTAGCATATGCACTACAACCATAACTGTAAAATTAAAAATTATTATTATTAATAAATTTTCTCTATCATATGGTGGGTAGGAACATTACACATTATAACAACAATAATAAAAAAAATAATTTTTTTAAAGTTGTAGGTTGTAGGAAGAAAGGGCTATGCTGCCAACTATACTATAACTAGTAACAAAAAAAAGTATGTTTTGGTGCTGCAATAGATAAAACCAACACTAACATTTTTATTAAATTATTAAAAATAGGTTTAGATAGGCAAACACTACAATAGGTTTAGATGAAGAAGTTAGGCAAAGGCCCTCCTTTTACTGTCAAAAATTGTAGTGATGGAGAAATTTGGTGTTAGAGGACTAAAGATCCTTGTTGAATTAGTTTAACTTGTAGATCCACAAGCCTCAAGAAGGATCTGCAAGAACCTCAAATGGTCTTGCTGATTGAATGAGAACTTAGATGTTCTATTATCAAGTAATAAGAAAATGTAAATGAATCCTCCCAATTTTAAGACATAGCATGGAAGACCAGAATGAAAAAATGACAAACAAAAAGTAGAACTGCAACTTTTATATTAATTCTATGAAATAAATGTTACAAAAAAAATTTCAAGAGATATAGATTTGGGGTTTTAGAAAACCCAAAAGATACAATAGCATCCTTAAGGTATAATATAATGACATGGTGTATTCCACAACATATCTGCATGGATCTGCTAATTAACTTCACTTGTTTGCTCTAGTGGTTTGCACTGTGA
Organism: Gnetum montanum; assembly: GCA_015680685.1. Lineage (NCBI taxonomy): Eukaryota > Viridiplantae > Streptophyta > Gnetopsida > Gnetales > Gnetaceae > Gnetum > Gnetum montanum. Next base: position 1,755,038 of record MNCI01004872.1, read on the forward strand.
AAGAATGATGTTGGTCATCGTGGACTTTTTATGCATCTACACTACTTGAAAGTCTCAATTCGATGTAGATGCAAAATGCCAAAAGTCCTTCTAATGAAATGGATTGTTATTTAAATAAACCTTTCATGTCCTAATTTGTCACTGATTGTTTATGCAATGATTGCTATAGATGTTTAGAAAATTCTTTCATACCTAGGATACCTTCATGTAGTGTACTAACAATTTTAGCTAATTTTCATTCTCTAACGCTACATTTGTATGCTACCCATCATACAATATTAAAACCCAAATTTTCCACACTATCTTTGTATGTTGTCTAGCGTACAAAATTGCAATGCTCAGCATACAAGGCTAAGATACCAAATCTTATAGATTTTGAAGCATCATTAGCTTCTATAAGCTAGCATACATGGGTTATGTAGCTTTTTTATGCTAGGATGCATGAGGTCTTAGATTGTGGTAACGAGAGGCCATAATGCTAGATTTTTGGATAAATAAGACAATTTTGTTTGCCTTTATGTTTTCACCAAAGTACAAAGAAGTTTTCCCATGGGTTATAATATGAATTTCTTTCAAAGTGTTTCAAGCATAATGGTGTATGTTAATATAATATGATCTAATATTATATTGCATTATTACTAGTGGTATATGTTAGTGTATTATAGTGTCTCTTTTATGCCTATGCTTATGGCTATGCATCTTGAGGCTTGAATCCTTAAGTACTTATTTACATGTATTATTGATACATTTCTATTTTATGATAGGTACATCATGGTATATTATCTTAGAATCTTGTGTATAATATATCTTGAAATAATTGCTTATGTATTAGTGAGATTTGATCTTTTAAATTCTTGGTAATTATAAATGTTTTATTATATGTTAATGATATGTTTGAACCTTGGATCTTTCTATTATTATATATATTTTAAATTTATTGATATTATTTTAATTTCTTTCTTGAATATTATTTCTTAGTATTTGATAATGTTTGATGCTTTTTGTGAAGGACAGGTTGGAAGATGATGGTGGTCCATTAGTGGTAGTTTATATTTATTATTTATATTTTTTGCCTTTTGTATTTGTATATTATTCTAATATTTTTTGAATAATGTAAGAATATGGTCTAAAGGCACATTAAATATTTAATTAATATTTATTCCAATTATTTTCTTATTTTATCTTTATATATCTAAAATCCATTCTTGAGCAATGTTGGCTATATCTAGTATTTTTTCATGACTTGAATCCACAAATATAGCTACTAGTGGACCATTTGAACTCTTTTATGGATACATGTGACATAATATTGGAATTAGATTGTTATTTTTTGAATTTTTTAAACTCTATTTTATGTTTATAAATACTTAGCAAGGCTATCTCTCTTAGAATCGATTGTGCATCTCTTTCTCTCTCTTACTTTTTCTCTCTTACACATGGTAGAGAAGTTGTTCTATCATTTGATCTCTCAAGGTAGAGAAAATATTCCTTCTTTCATCACTTTTTCCATAAATCTTAATCCTTTTCAAAGCTACCTTCTCAATTATTCTTCTTCTACTATTATAACACTAATTTATTATTGTTATTTCCACAAATGATCCTATTTTGCATTTTCATATTTTCTTTCCATCTTTTTTGACATCTTGCATCATCATCTTCCTATGGTAGTGATAGAATTTTAGCATGTTATGTAGAGTTGCATGGAATTTATAACTTCTAGCAAAAATAAAACATCTAACAAAGATAACTAGTCGATGTTTTAGGTGTATATTGATGAATTAAAGATGTTGAAAAGCTAGGAGGTAACAATTTAACTAGTAATATTAACTAGTCAGTCATAATAATTTAACTCTAGAGTTGGTCCAACAACTTGGTGAAATGTAGTCAATATTAGTAGGATAATTGATAAATATATAGTAGGTCTTGTTATGGTAAAGTTTATTAGAAACTTTTGCCAACCTAGTGATATGTTGCTTGGCTAGTCTTGCCATGGTAAAGTTGAATTCAGAGTTAGCTCATCAACCTAATGGCATATAACCTTGTATCAAAAAACATTATGTGATAGTAAGGGGCTTAGATCTTAGGATAGTTGTAAGGTTAATACTAGTAATAAACATAAACCAATAGTTGATTTAAAACAAGGGTGGTCTAGAGAGTTGAGATTCCCAAACAAAAGGCCTTGATGGATAGTTTAAGTTAGTATCAACCTTATAGTTATTCTAATAAATGATATTGAAAACCTCATGAGAATATCACTAATTAATTCCATGATAATTAATACATTAATAATAAGTTTCATGATATCAAGCACTAGTTATGTTAATTGGTATTTGTTGTTATTTTTAATGATATGCTTTGTAGCTTAAGCCTCGTCTTCTAGCTTCATTCCAAGTGGCACCAAGATGATTTCCTCTATTGTGAAGATGTGCTAGTCCTTCCTACATGTGTTTCATGCATATTATGGTTAGTGACTTCGATGGAGATTCTAGGTGATGGTATTAATAGTAGATTATAGTGCATAATAGAAGTAATGACGCAATATGAATAAAGGATATAAGTATTGTTGTATATTTGAAGCTAGCTAAGTAATTTCTTCATGTTCCATAACTAATTCCATGCAATTATTTATGGTAAATTTTGGATTATGATATTCATTTTACATGAATATGCATTCTAGCCCTTCATTTAAAGCATCATTATACATGTTAAGTGATTTACCTAAGATAGGTAATATTAAAATAGGAGCTAGTGTGAGCTATTTCTTTAGTTCAGAGAATTTTTATTCATACTTTTTCTTACCACACAATGGATAATTTTTGCATAATAACTTAGTGGAAGGAGATGCAATCCTAGCACCATTCTTAATAAATCTTCAATAATAACTTCCTAACTCTAAGAAGCTTCTTCCTACTACTATAATACTATGCCTTGGCTAATTCCAAATCACTTGAGTCATCATTGGATCCATTGTTATTTCTACTTTTGACATAATATAACAAAGTTGTTATACTTCTTTTTGCTAACATAAGAAATTATATGACAAGCATATAACTAGTTTTCTCTTAGAAGCTATAACACTTTTCTTAGATGATCCACATATTTCTCCATACTATTGGAATATACAAATATATCATCAATAAATGCTATTATAAATTTATCCAAATAGGCCTTAATACACTATTCATCAAATGCATAAATACTATAATAACATTTTTTAGTCCAAATGATAATACAAGAAATTCATAGTATTCATATCTTATTCTAAATGTAGTCTTTTGGCTACCCTTCTTTTAATTTTTAACTAAAAATATCTATATTTCAAATTAATTTTATAGAATACATCTACATACCTAATTTGATCAAATAAATTATCTATTTTCAATAAAGGATATTTATTCTTAATGGTACCGTCATTCAAACATCTATAGCTTATGCATAGCCTTAAGATTCCATCTATTTCACAAATAATACTAGTGCACATAAAGGAGTAATACTTGGTCGAACAAGATCTTTTTTCAAAAGTTCTTGCACTTCAATCTTAAGTTATATTAACTCAACTAGAGACATTTAATATAATACCTTAAAATGAGTTTTGTTCCTCATTTAAGAGCAATTTCAACTTCTATTTCTCTTTTTGAAGAAAACCATAATAATTCTTTTGCAAATACCTTTTGAAATTCATTAATTACTAGAATATTAGTAATATCATCATTTTATTTTTTAATGTAACAACATCCATGATAAAAATTTGTTCATTTTTAAACATTTTCATGAAATTCTTGGAGAAAATCAAATCAACCTTAATAGGTCTTTCTTTTACTACTACCAAGACTTGTTGTTCATCCACTAACTCTAATTACATCATCTTAGTCTTAAAATAAAAGAAGTCATTATACTTACTTAACCAATAAATTCTTAAAATATTATCATATTCACCTAAATACATAATAAATAAATTTACATTATAGTTAATATATTCTTAGCTAAAGATACTTAAATTTATTTTATACTATATATCCATTATGTTCCATATCTTGAACAAATAATAAGGTTTCTAAATTATTTATATGATAAATATAATCTTTCTACCATCTCTCTATTAATAAAAGAATGACTAGCTTCCAAATCAAAAAGAATAAGAAGAGGCTCTACATAATATCTATCTTTAATCTAAACCATATTGCTAGGTTGTTCTTCTATATCTCTTCCTAATATAGCATAGATTTATGCTTGATTTATAGGTCCTCCACCTCTTCCTAGATTTGCTTAACCATTCTTGTAATTATTAGTAGATCCTTTATTTTTATTCTTTTTTGAAATGAATTAAGGCCAATGATTTCATTCTCCTATTCTACATAGCATTTTCCCTCTTAAGCAACTTTAGACACTTTCTTTTAAAATTACTAACTTCTTTACAATAGAAGAAAATATTAGATCTTGATGTAAATATAAAATTCAATGACTAAGAAAGTCCATTTGGTCTGTTGGGATAATATTTAAGTAATCCATTTAGGCCCCTGGACTATTTAAATTTTCCTTGATTAACTATAAATAGTGCTTATTTAATTTTTTTTCTATCTCTTTAGGGTTGCGTCATTTATTTTTTCTCTTTTCACAATAGGGGCCCTAACTCATGCTTCTCATAGGATTTTTATGGAATATGTTAATCCTTTTATAAATATCCTCATATGAAAAGCTTAATTTTGAAAGACATATTCACATAGTATTATAAACTTATTATGATAACTATGAAGAGTCATGGATTCCTAAGATAGTTGATTAAATTCATCTTCTTTATTTCCTTTATAGGTCTTAGGCAAATATCTTTTTTAAAGACCTTAATAAATTTCTCTCATTATCATTTCAACTTCCTAGTGCCTAATTCTTTCTTTAGCATTCCACCATTGCTTGGACAAATCTTCTAGTTGATAAATAACTAGAGAGGTCTTCTTCATACTAGTATAATATAAATTGTAAAAGTATTATCTAATCCATTTAACCATTCCATAGGTCCTCAATTCCAAAAAAAAGGTGGGCCTCCTAAAGCTATGAATTAGTTAAACCTAATCTTGGCCATTACCTTCATTTCTTTAGCCTTCATTATGATTTCTTTTTATTTTGGTTTTGCAAAAAGATCAATATTTTTTTAAAAAAAATTTAGGTCATTTATGTATTTGGATGATATTATGGTAGAATATGATTAATAATTAATCATATTCTCTTTATTTTATACTAAATCATATTTACAACATCAAAGTTTTCATAATCAAATATAAAGACATAATTGAAGCCAATAATGACAAGCATAACTTACCCCTTTATTAAATATTTACACCACATCTACATGAATAGGTAGCCAACATAAGTAAATCATTAGAAAATATACATCATCTAAAATACCGTCTACAACATATACAAATATATACAAAAATGTAAATAAACTCAAAGATCATTAGAACTAGGCTTCTTTATTAAGCCATCTAACTAATCTCTAAGGAAATTTTGGAAAGACTACTAAAGTATTTTACACTCCTTTATTCATTCCTATAACGTCTTTAATAATTTAGGATAATATTCACAATCCTCTTATTTTTCCCTAGATGTGCTAACCTTTTTATATACATCCTTTTGTCTTAAATAAGATACATATTTTTCAATAGTCAATATTTAATTATCATAGAATTCTTTTAACTACTTTTTGTTATTACTATGACTATTATAGGATCCTTCTAATTCTATGAGTGTAAGAATTCAAAGCTCTAATCTTTCATTTCTTTTCTTCAAAGCATAGTTATATCTTTGTAGTGTAGCTAATCGGTACTTCAACTTTTCTATTTCTACATGTGATTTTCAATTTATTGTCACAGTTGTATTGGCTTATGTCTCATCTTCAACAAGATGCTAACATCAATAAATAAAATAATGACATTACTCAAAATCGTAAAGAAATATCAAATAAATTAAATAATTATTAAAATAATTAAATATGAAGATATCCAAGGAAAAATATAAGCTTTGATACCACCTATTTAACATCCTTATTAATTATTTATAAAATATCACCAATAACTAATAGGAATGCTACAAAACCCCCCATGGATCTAAATTTAACATTAATCTTCCTATATCATAAAATAAACATGTAACTAATAAAAATTATTGATTTGGAGCATAAATAAAATAGTTCAACATGGTGTTGAAAAATTCTATAATATTAGCATTAATGATGAAATAAATATAATTATATGAAAATGAGAAACAACTCTGTCTATAAGGAGATGATCCTAATGATACTTATTTTACCTTAATGAGACTTCTAGAAACAAAGTTATTCATCTTAAAATTTTATTTAAATATATTCTAAAAATAACATTAAAATAATAATATTCAATAAAATAATATTATTTTACCCTTAAATGTATAGAGGAAATTAAAATAAAGAATAACCCTTGTGAGATCTCAGAAAATATGGCAAAGATAAAATTTCATATCATACTTTATTATGAAAATAAAAGTAAAATTTTTACTTATATCCGCTGAGCTCCTTTGGATCTATCACACCAATTTTAGAATTCCTTTTATGGAATATATTTTAATTGATAACTTAGTGTTTCCTTGTAAAATCAAACTATGACCTAAGGTTACTAGGCCAAGTCTCTTATTACTAAGTTAACACCTCATTATTTATTTATAAGAAAAGGTATATGATTCAAATATTCAAAATTTGTACTATTTTCTATTTTATAAAGATACAAAATATACAACAAATATGAGGTAGATCCCATAGGTCCATCCTTAATAAAAATGAACCATCTATCATCTCATGCTCTACTCTTGGTATCTTTTCTGGCTACCCTATGCTTCTCTACTAAAATGCATGAAAACGCAAAACCCCTTAAGTAAGAAATATTATTTTATTTCTATATCCATAGAGCATATAAGCTTTTAGATCAAACATTTAATGATATAGGCCAAAAAAATTTTAATTAAATATTTCAAATTATTCCAAAGTTTAGAAATGATTCAAAAATCTAAATATTTTATATGCAATCTATGAATATATAAAGAATAGATATTGGTCTTTCCTCACTATCAAGATGAATTGACTGTAACAATGAAAAAATTTAGTGTTGGAGAATCAAAAAATTCTCATGTAAAATAGTTTAAATCCAAAATCCATGGGCCTTGAAAGGATCTGAAGTGCCTCAAATAGTCTTTCCAATCACTTGAGGACTTAGGAGGTCTATTATTAAGTATGTAAACTTAATTAGGTGAAAACATATGAAATAATGATCTAAATGCTAAATCTAAGAACATAAAGATGGAAAAACAAAAAAGGCTTTAAATGCTTAATTTGTATTAACTATTATAATAATTTTTAAAAAGTGGAAGGTTCAAAGAGTATAGATTGTGGGCTTTAAAAGCTTAAGAGTATAAAAATATCCTTAAAGTTTAATGCAAATGGCAGGATGTGTTCTACCACTACATCGGTACTTTTCTATCTCAACTAATCTACTTTTGAACATTGTCTACAATAGGTTCTCTCTACTCATGATGATCTACACTGGGAAAAGGTTATGAACTCTTAGATCTTGTTCTCCTCTGAAAGTCCAAATTTCAGCTGAATGCAAAATGATCTAAGAGTCTTGAAAGCTCCATTGATTCTTACTTAAGTAGGACATCAATTTGATGATTATTTCTAGTTTGATTTTGTAAAACTTTTGACATTTTTATAGTGTGTTGGATCCATTTTCATGGCCCAAAACTACAACATGTGTACTACCAACATTTTTGACTTTTTGGACATAAAATAGCTACGTATAAGGCACTTTTCACCATCCAAAACTATAGCATATGGGCCACCAACGTATGAGATTTTTGCTACCAAAATTTGTAGCATATTTAGACTATTTTCATGGCCCAAATTCCAACATATGAAAAATTTTAGCTCCACACACTATCCCACACATTGGCATAGTGTGTGGGATAGGGTGGTATAGCATATGGAGAAAAAAACACGTCATTTTCAATTATTTTTGAATCTCACACACTAGCATAAGGAAACTTCATAGTGTGTGGGGTAAAAATATTATTCTTTTAAATTAAAAATGATCCAAAACTTTTCCAAAACAAGGCCACCATGTAGGATTTCTAATGGGAAAATAAGACATTTATTTTAGCCTTTAAATTTCCATCAAATTACAACGTGAACTTTGGCTTCAAAGCTTTTTATATGTCACATTAAATTTTTTGAGGTGTTTCATTACATCCTCTTTGTTAATTTTTGGAGGATTGATCCAAGAAACATCAACAAAAAATCTAAAACACCATTATGAGTTTACACTAATGTTTCCTTTTCACATTTGATTCTGTAGCTATCAAATCATGCCAAGGAGTGCTCACAATGGTGAAATAAGGTCACAATGAAATTTCAAGAGTTTTAGATAAGATGATGGTTACATTGGCTATCAAAGTATCGTCACATGGCTAACAAATAATTTCAAATGTTGACATCATGGCTATGTCATGGTGGTAACATGTTTGCTGAAGGAGGAGGTCTTCATGCCTTATGCTTGAACTACTGATTACTCAATGATGTTTGGAGGAACCAGCACCTTTTCCTTAGACTTCTTTGGTTACTTGGCTCTTTCCTTTTTGTTTCAAAGATATTGGTTTTACCTTAGGATGCATTGACCTCTTGGCTATCTTGGCAATTTGCTTTCTGATTTTTTTAGGGGCAAAATCTTCATTGGATTTCATTACCAAGCCAAAAATTTGTTTCATTTTCTCGTTGAATGAGATGTGCTACATTTAGTGAACTTGAGTAGTAGAGCATGTTGAGGGAGATGTCACATTACCATGGTGCATGGGTGTCAAACATAGGTTTTCATTATTAGCAAGGTAAGGAAGGCTACACTTTGGCTATGAGGTTATGGCTCAAGAGGGTTAACAAAGAGGATGTTAGATAAGAACTATTGACAAGATTAAATAAGATAACTAAATCTTTTGCATTGATATCCTATGGTAACTTAGGACTGTGATGAGTCATACTTCTACGATGACTTCAAGATCATCCTAAAAACATAACTTTAAGAGGATAAGAAAATAGCTTAATGAATGCATATCATTACAAGAGATTGCATAAGGCCACATGAGATAATAAGCAAATATAGGCCACCATTGGTTACAACTAGTAGAACATTAGAAATCTATGTCTTGTTTAATCGATTAATACAAAGTTTGTAGTATTTTGTGATGCCAAACAAGAGATAAGAGTTCATGCAGGCTCACTTGTTGTAGGCCAATAAAGTTATCAATGTCGATCATCCATTGAAACCTATAAACAAGGGAAAATAAAGGCTACAATAAAAAAGGTAAATGTTAGATATAATAAGATTTGAGATAGGAATGATTAACTAGATTGTTGAATTCATTCCCATCCATATCCATGGACTTGAATGTTGTGTTATCATAAGCTTTGGTAATCAAGAAAGGTCCTTTTTAATTGGCCAACAACTTGTCTTCTTGTTTGCAAATGGCCTTGAGGACAAGGTCTTCTTCCTTGACTTTCCACCTATTTAGATTATGATGATTCTTTTTTTTCTACTTATCTTAATATTATTCAATGTTGGCCATTATTTGTATTTTTTATTTCTTCATCAAATTAAATTCAATGATATACATCTTCTTATTCTGCTCATCATTGATGAATTTAGATAGAGCTATCCTTAAGGATGAAACCTACAATTTAAGAGGCAACACAACTTCAAACCCATAAAATAGGCTATATAGGATGGCTATGATTATAGTTCTAAAGGTTTTTCTATAGGTCCAAAGTGCATACAAGAGTTCTTCATGCTACTTGCATTTACCATTGCTCAACATTTTCTCAAGGAGGTTCATAATTACCTTATTATTTGCTTTAGCTTGGCCATTGACTTGTGGATAGTATGGTGATGAAAAGAAATGTTTAATATTTAATTGTTGATAAAAAGTTTGCATCTCTTGGCTACTAAATTATGGTTCATTATCTATGACGATCATTCAAGGTATGCCAAAATAGAATATAGTATTATTCAATACGAATTTGTAGACTTGTTGTGTTGTTATTTTCCTTAGAGGGATAGTTTTAATTCACTTTGTGAAATACTTGGTTGCAATGATGATGAAGCTATGCCTTGAAGTAAACTTAGGAGTTATAGGTCCAATTATATCAGTTTCCCATCATTGAAATGGTCATGTAATCTAAGTAGTGTTTAACTCAGTCAATGAAATATGTATTAGGTTGTTGTATGGTTAACAAATATCACAAGTTTTAACCTTTTGTAGGTAATTGCTTTCCATATATGTCTAATAGTATCCTAAGCATCTAATATTTGTGGCCATTGCTCTAGGTCCTATATGTCCTTCACATATATCCTCATATACCTATTCAAGAACCATGAGGGATTCTACTTTACTCAAGAATACTAAAAATTTACCATCATATGATCTTTGACATAATGTAATATTAGCTACAATGAAATATTATTTTGATATTTTATGTACAGTATCCTTTTGAGGGGCAATTAGGTTTATTGAGGTTCGCCATGCATAAGGTAAAACTTAAGGTCATCATATTACTCTTGTTGAGGAACATTGTCAATGGTGACTATAGAGGTGTCTTTAGTATTTTTCATGATGGGAAATTTGCTAAACACATTAGATGTCACACTTAGAGCTAAGGTGGCAATGCCATCAGATAAGATGTTCTCTACTTAGGAAATGTATTGGATATCAACATCTGTAAACTGTTGATAGGATTCCTTCAATCATTTTATAAGATAGAGCTTCAGTGGAATAGGGTATAAACATTATTAATGACATTCCTTCAATCATTTTATAAGATAGGATTTAGCCATGTCCCCCTTCTATGGCATAACACTATCCTAATAACTAATTTATGAGTAATATTTTTGCATTCTCTCATTTTCCACTTCCTTTCTCCCACTTTCTCTTAAAGCCTTATTATCAAATAAATGTTTTCTCTCTTCTTAGTGGATAATCTTTCAACATCTTAGTAGCATCCATTAAGAGGAAAAAATGTTGTATCCACTTTTTTAGTATTCTCCATTGCCAGAATAACTAGGATTTCAACATTTCATATCAAATTTGGGCATCAAAAATCCCTAAAATAGCATCACCAAGTATATTTTTCATTTACATATGTCTTTATAAAACCATTCTAAGTGATAACCTAGCATATGAGCATCAATTGTTGTGATCCATACAACTTCAAGAGGTGAAAAATTCTAACTGTCTAATGGGTAATGCTTACGCTAATGTTAGCATCACCCCCTGAGTGTTACCCTAATGTCACTATGTTTAAACTTCCTTTTAAATCTCCAAAAACCATTCTACATCAATATAGATATGACAACCATAAATGTTTTGCATCTTTGGTTAGTTTACTAACTCATGAAATGAAAATTTTCCAAGCATGGTCACTTGATGCTTATGCTAGCATTAGCATCAGCAATCTTGATCAAATCACAACATTTCTCCCATGAAAAAACCAACATTTTGATCCTAGGTTTAACATCATTGACCTTTAAAAAATCAATCAAATGGTTCCCAAGGCATTAAATAATAAAATTAGGAAGATAAAAGGTAGTTTGGAAGGTTCGGGCTAGATTTGAAACTAAGTATTTCTAGATGATGCTAACACTGATATCAGCATCGATGTCAACATTAGTGTTAGCATTAGCATCATTCTAGTAGCATCAACAATAATCAAGGCCACCATGCTAGCACTTAGCATTATCCTTTGACACCATGAGATTATAAGCATCTCATAGGCATCATTATGGCATAATTTAGCATTGGTTCAAGCATCAAAAGTGATCTCTACATATTGGAATGTTAGCTTGGAGAGTGCTTAAAATTCAAACCTTAAGAATGATGACATTGATGCTAATGCCATTGTCAAAATCGACATTAGCATCAATGTTTATTCCACATGCATGGATTATCCTTTTCAAATATCCAATTAATAAAAATAATTCATTGTCAACTAGACTTGACTTCAAGGTCAAATTTGAAAATTCCAAACCTATATATGCTAGGTCAAAATCCAAATTTTTCCTAATTCCTTAAGATCTAAAGTACTTTTTTGGATTTTGAGAGATCAAGAGTACATTCTCAATGTCTCTTTTATGCTTCACAACCATCCCAACTCCTCCTAGCATTACGTGAGCTCAATGTAGCACTTAAGTCCCTAACAACTTATAAGATGCTAGTGTTCACATCACTTAAACAATATTCACATCACCTACACTAGAATTTCTTTTTTCTTAAGCTCTGACATCACTTACTAGATAGTTCATCAAAATGGCCTAGTTTTGACTTTGAATTAATTCTAGATTATCTCTATAGCTCCTCCATACATATCTACACCTACCAATGATTAAACTTCATCATCAAAACCATTACTTTGCTCATAAACTAAGTATTTATTACCATGTTTATCTATCATACATTTTTCATTATCCCTTGTAATTTTAGCCCTTCATACAAGGCAAACTTCATGTTATATTAATAAATAACTTTGATTATTAAATAGGAAATACCAAAACCCTTTTCTCCATATTGATTATTTTTTTTATTATTTACATTATATTCTAAGTCATCATAAGCATGATTCCCATACTCAGTTTTATTTTCATCAGTTATACATTATTAATTCTATTACTTAGACTTATCATTTTCATTATTACCCTAAAATTATTAGTTTTTGAAAGGTATGCTAAGTCCATACTCGATTAGAATTTTATGTCCCTTCATGTTAAAATCATTGATTTATTGAGGATTATAGTGCTCTAAAGACTATTTATGATCACGAGTTAGATATCTAATATCTAATTCATTGAGGTATACTTACAAGGTTATAAACAAAATACTTTTGTAAGAACATGGAGAAATAGTGACAAAGATTTAAAGCCAAAGAGCCAAAAAAATCCCCTCAAACGTTGTGATACAATCAAGACATTAATATTTGAACATCACCATTTATCTCCAAGAACAAAAAATTTCTTCATGAACATCATCATTTTTTAAAAAAAACATTGGTTCCTAGGTGGAGAAGGATTGTTTGATAAAAATCAATATTTTAGTAGTAACAAAAAAAATCAAAGTAAGATTTTGAGAAAACTTTGAAAGTATAAGAAAGAGAAAAGAACCATAATATCCCATTGTATCTATGTGCCTTAATCTTTATACCATTTGCACATTCTTTCTTATATTGGATGTACTCTGATCTATTGTGAGATTGCTAAGAATCTTTATAAAATTTTATTTAAGATTTAAGTTTGAATTTGAGGATTTCCTACCTAAAAATTCCATATGTAAGAAAGGGAGACTAGAAATCCTTGAAACTAGCATTTTTCTTCAAGAGATTGAAGAATTTAAAAGGGAGCCTAAGGGAAGATGATGAGTGGCGAGGTACCCCTACACTCAACCATACGAATACGAGCGTGCACGCGCGATCCGGTTGAACTCCGTAGACTAAATGCCTTAACGCCACAAGAAACACTTGGGGTTAATCGTTCGTTGTCTTCCCAGGCTTGCTTGTAAGTGTCACGGTGTATGGTTAAGCAAGTCTGAGGTATGTGATTTTTTTGGTATTTTT
>MNCI01004872.1:1787349-1858462 GCA_015680685.1 Gnetum montanum
TTAGACTTAGATCTTAGTTAGAGTTAGTTTAGTTTCTCAAACCTTTCCTCCTGGTAGCATAGAAGATAAGCCGAAAATACCAAAAAAATCACATACCTCAGACTTGCTTAACCATACACCGTGACACATACAAGCAAGCCTGGGAAGACAACAAACGATTAACCCCAAGTGTTTCTTGTGGCGTTAAGGCATTTAGTCTGCGGAGTTCGACCGGATCGCGCGTGCACGCTCGTTTCGTATGGTTGAGTGTAGGGGTACCTCGCCACTCATCAAATGCTCTTTAACAAAGGATTTTAAATCCAACGGGACAACCTAGAGAATTTTGATCATATAAGCTTGTTGAATTTTATCTAGTTCACAAAGTTGGGGTTTTAGTTAAAATTCAACATCACACAAAAGATCATATTAGCTATCAGGGATAGAGCTTGTGTGATTTGTCCTAGCTAAGTTGATTTTTTCTCCATTTGAAACATTGAAAATTGATTCATAGAGATTATAGACTAATTTCATCCAAAAAAGGATGAAGCATTAAAGAAAATAGTTGAGCGCATGCAAAAACCCTCATTCCAAAAAGAAGGATTTATTTTGAATCTAAAAAGAGAATTCATGATGTGCTTGTCATGTCAACATAGAGAGAAGGTCGATAGAATTGGAAGTTGTCTCTACAATCTAGTTCTACTTAGCTGAGCTTCATGGGATTCAAAGCATAAGAGAAGCCAAAATTAACTTTTTATATCTCATACAACAGATAGGATTATAGATATATGGTATGTAGAAATAAAATTTAGTTCTATGGGCTACGATGAAATCAACTCTACAACATTAGTTCCTACATCACAATTTAGAAAAGAGCATGAAAAAAGGTATTATTTATGAAACTAAAATTGACTCTATAAGAAAAGTCCCTTCCAGTTCTACCACGATGACTTCATAATGTGGAAAAAGGTTTATGGAGCTTAAAAAGTAGTTTAGTAAAAATACATTGGCCACGTTAGCTTGTAGAGAAGGCTTGTAGAAAAAATGTTAGCTCTACAGGATTGTTCTACTTAATTTACCCTCATGAGATTAAAGAAAAGGGAAAGATTATAATTAACTTTGACATGTAAGCTATTTAGTAAGGTAGGTTCATAGAACCAAAAAGAGGTTCTACAAGATGGTTCAATAAGAAAGCCTAAAATAAGCTCTGCCAAGTCAACTCCATCAAAATTCATAGGATTTAAAATAGCTCCACTAAGAATGCACTTTTTGATTCCTCCACATAAGTTGTTTGGCCCTAGTTCTTAGAACCAAAATTTAATTCTATGAAGAGGGGAAAAACTAGTTCTACATGTCACATCATTGTTAGACCACATCAGCTTCATCGAATAAGCATCATTGGTAGAGTTAAATTTTGATTCTACAAGAGTAGCATAAAAATGGTTCTACCACATTAGTTCACAGAGGAAGCTTATATAACTAAAAAATGGCTCTACAAAATCGTTTTATGAGCTAGTACAAAAATTGGCATTATCATATCAACATCTAAAAAGAGTGTCACTCAAAGAGATTAAATTTGGTTCCATGAGTTAGTTCTGCGATCTTAGCCATAGAACCAATGTATAAAGCTAGAACTTAGCCCTACAACAAAGTTCACAATAATCTTTGTCATGTTGACATTTACATAGAATGGGTTTGTAGAACCTAAAAGTGGCTCTATGAAATGGTTCTATGAGCCACATTAGCTCTGCAAATCTGCCTTACCACATCAACTCCTTTCTAGAATGAAGCTATGAAAATAAAAATTGATTATACAATGAGCTTACCTTTCTATTCTATGGGCCATGTCAGAATCCTCCATGTCATCTCTTTGTGTGATACAAGTTCATAGAGTCAAAATATTGTTCTACAAATAAGTTTTGCCATGTAACCTCCCAAGTTAGGATATGTGTGTATAACTAAAATCTAGTTCTACAAATAAGCTCTATGGTCATCTTTCCACATCAACACTAAGGAGCCTAGAAAAACTATTTACAAAATCACTCCACCATGTCATCTTCCTTGTAGAGTGGATTCATAGAACCAAAAACTGGTTCTACAAATGAGCTCCATGCCAATTCTATGAGCCACATCAGATCTCACCTTGGGCCCACAAAAAGGATATAGTTTTAATTTATGAGCATGTGCATCAAATTTTTAATCTAACTTAGAAAGTACAAGGAGCATGGTATAGTACATAGAATAGAAAATTCATTTTACTAAGAAGCTCAAGTTTGTTCTACCACATCAGCTTCTTCAAAGAGAGAGTTCAAAAAGCTTTAAAATCCATTATACAAATAAGCTTCAGAGAAATTCTACAAGGAAGCTTAAGAAACACATTGCCATGTCAATAATTCCTAGAACTAAGGCTCAGCTCTATGAGCAAGTTCAAAAATGATACTATGAGCTAATGTCAACATTAAGGCTATGTGAAGAAAGAAGCTACATTAGCAAACAAAGCCAAGAACCAAAACAGAGCTAAGAGTACTGCAAAGCTATCATTAAAGCACAAAGCCACCATAAGAAAAAAATCTATATTTGCATAGATGGAATAGAGAGACATAGGAATTGTTGAGTTAGAGCTTAAAGAAATCCATTATCTTAGAAAAAATAAGGTTATTCATTTAATAGTTACTAGGTTCATAAATGAAACTACTAAGAAGAAGCTCTAATTGAAATAAGTTAAAGCTAATGTGGAAGCTGCTTCAATACAAACAACAAATTTCCTAAATAAATCGATTGTGGAAGAAATGACCATTGAAGAAATTATTAAGAGGCTTAATAGTGCTGAACTAGATTCAATGAATCAAGCTATTAAAATTCTCCAAAGTTATGGAAGGTTAGCTTAGCAATTATCAATAAAAGGGCTCTAGATTTAAAGAATGACAAAAATCTATCAAGATACTAAGTAATAGCCTACAATTATATGAAGAAGGCATGTGAAATATGGAGCATTAACTTTTATAATGATTATAACTACCAAAGTTTACTATATAAAGCCCAAAGTAGATTTGCTAGGCAGGGGAATCAAATAATCAGACTAAGAGTAAAGCTAGGAGGAGCTAATTCTTGTACAATGATTTTTTAAAGTTCAATTTGATTCAGCTTTTTTACTTCTATTCTATGAGTTATTTTCATCTTTCTTGCTTTGTCATTGTTACTTAGCTAGTAGTCAAGATCATAGTGTGCCTGGCTGACTTTCTCGGAATTTTTTAATTGCTTGTATAAGCTAAGGATTTAGCAATTTCTTCTATTATTGACTAATCTAAACAAATTTATTTTCTAAAGTGTTTACTCATGTTAGTAATAGCTCATCTCAATGTTTAGGACTTCTACAATTCAACCATTTTTTTTTCTAAAAATCTATTGAATCTTGCTCTATTTCCAAATTTTCTTATGGAATTTTCTCTAGGAAAAATTTATTATAGATTTTTTGAATTGTACTTTAGCATTAGATGAAAGAAAGATTAGTATAGGTAGCATATGATCAAGATTTCATGTATTAAGTAGCTTTAATATACCAAGAAATTTATTTTCTTACTAAATACAGTAAAAGAGGACTTAATCTTTTCATAAAAAATATTGCTACCTATTTAACTTTCAAAGTGTAATATTGTGAAATTTATACTAAATGATAGTCCAAAACTGATATTTTCTATGCAACGGCTAAGTTTATTTGAAGGTATCCAAGCCTTTGTGTTTCCAGAGATCAACAAACACCTAAATTTGAGACTTGAAGAAACAACTCATCCTTGTGATTATCATCATTAAGATAAGACAACATTAGTGTCAAGTAAAACCTTCCCAATCATTACTTTGTTGTCATTGAAAAAATAATATATAAATAGTGGTGGTCCAAAGTTGCCACCAACAATAATCTAGCACTACCATCATGCTTAAGCTAATTAGGATGAAAGGATGATCAATCTATTCTTCAGTTAATTTACCCAACTCTCATCACTTTTTATTATTCCTCTACAACTTCTTGTAATGAGACACCCCTCAATAGCTGAGGGTTAATTACAACAAATTACATAATTTTCTCACAAATCCAATCATAATTAAGAATGAGATTTTATAATTAGTGTGCTTTCTCAAGCCATGTGCTCAATTTTTGTGGTGAAAATAATTTGAATAGGACCTTTATTTATAGTGTTTTAGGATCCCATACTTAAGAAAAACTAATAGTTAACTAATAAATCATATTTAACAAAACATAGAATTAACTAATTACAAGTAAGCCTTATGCATTAGTTTTTTTGTATTTTTAAATTGGGTAACTTAGCTTTTTAATTTTTAACTAAAGTTAATTTTCCAAAAATACACAAGATTAACTCCAAGTAATAGGTGTTAAAAAAATTCTAACACATAATGTTCAAAAAGTTGAATTTAATTTGCATAAATTATATTTACAATTATGAAGTCATGGTTATGAAAAATTTATTTAAAGATGTATTATTAATAATTCTAAATTGCAAATGTGTCATTATTGATTTAGTGGTAATAGTCTAACCTATCAACTCTATGTCACAATTTTTTTAAGAAGAAATTTATATCTAGATATATAGTGGCTAAGGCATTAAAAGACCAATATGAAAAATACAATCAAAAGTGCAAACTTAAAAAGAGTTCAAAAGTATGATTACCATGGTAAATAAAATACAATACTCATCTAATGCAAAAAAAAAAAAAACCAATCACCTCAATGAATCAATTCCAAGAAACAACACTTAACTTATGGATTGAAATGAAATTTCAAAAGAAATTCTAAAACTACTCTATTATCTAAGATGGTCTTAGCATCATAGTGAACATATGTAAAAATTCTATTTTATTTTTAAAAAATCTTATCATTAAAAATAAACAATTAATTCATTTTTAAATGTATACATAATTAGAATTGCAATCCTTAGCAACTTAAAGACCAAGTCATAAATCCCTTTAAACTAGCCACCTCGGTAATCTTCCATGTTAAGAAAAATTCTAAGTTTAAATAAATATCTTTTGAACTAAAATAAGTTAGTTTTAAAAAATTATCCTACCTATGCATTGGCCATGCCCATAATACTCCAACTATTGATCAAGTCCATAAGAATAGGTCCAACCACATTATGTCATAATAAGAATGTAGCCGATAAGAATCAGTCTAACTACCAACTCATAATAAATACATGTCCATTGGATCACCCATTGTAAGGGAACATAAAAAAAAGTAATAAAATCTATTTCATACCTCATCCTTTCCTACCATTAAGACCATGATGCATACCTTTTTTTTATCACCCAACCAAGTAATATCAAATTCATCCTTTCAAATCATGGACATTGTACAAGGTATAATAGAAGACCTTACACATGACACAGTCACTAGATACATTACAATGAAATGATCATATAATCCTTATGTTTTTTCTTCATACTATATTTAAGAGAGTATGCCTTGTCAATGGTTCAAAGGTTTCTTTCTTCTAGAATAGGGGCTAGAAGTCAAAAGAAGATTCATATACTCATGTATGTAATAGGAGTATAGTCTTATCTATCTTAAGGATTATTGTACTTATATGTACTATAGTACTCTATGTGGTCTTTTTATGTATGCATGTCTTAATGGTTCCATCATTTATATTATTTTCTCTAGCATCCTTATGATACTTCTAACCATTGGGCCAATTTGTAACATGTGTCTTATGTACTCTTTAAGTGCTTATCAATTTCCATGTTCATTGAAGTGTAGTCCATCTTTAGTCTTCTTTGGGGTACTCGGTGATTTTTAGGGCTCAACATGGTTTCATGTGATGTTCTTCAAGGTAGTGCCTTTACACTTGCTATTAGAGGTAAGGTTTTGGTTCAAGTAGAAGACCTATTCAAAGTATTGTGAATAAGTAGTGTGTGTTAAATTAGATGGTAGTGAAACATAAGAGAAATAAATTCTATTCTACTAGTTGATCCATGTAATAATTTAAGATGGAGGCCCTAGTGTGCATTGAGGTTAAAATAAATGCTAGATAAATGTTTCTTGCTACAATATGATACTTCAACATTTATGGTTCTTTTGATTTTTGTCCTTAGCTAGAGTGTTCAAAAAATTCACTAACATTATCTTACATAAAGAAAGTTTCATTTTTGTATGTAGTGGTCTAACAATGCTTTTTGTATGTTGGTCATGTTTATTCTCATTCAAAATAATTAGTGTTAATGAGATCAAAACATGATCAGCTTGTTGTTATCACTTCTTTGTTGAGTATTTGCATAATTAAATGTAGTAGCTTAGAGTAGGAAGCATAAATTTTATAGTGTTTCCAAGTGGAAAGAAAAAATTTTTAGAGTTTCTTCAAGGAGAAGCATAAATATATAGGAGAAGGAAATGCCTCCAAGTTTCTAGAAGGTAGTTATAGTGATTGCCTTATAGGGAAAGAGGCAAGGAAAGGAAATGTTCCAAATTTCTAAAATAGGAGAAAATTTTCTAAATTTTTAAAGGGAGGAAAAAATACCTTCAAACTTCTAATTTTGAATGGCTGTACCATTGATTTAGCTAATGTTCCAAAGATTCCTTCTCATTCTAGTATTAGGCTTCGATTATGTAATGGGAAAGACTCCCTCAAGGTATTTCGTAGCCTTCTCTTAGATGTAGAGGATCAACTTCATGTTGAAATTTGAGGTCCACAATAATTGATGAAACTAAGATCTTTGGGCAAAACATCATAAGTGTATCAAATAGACAAACTGTAGATATATAATCATAATGTAATTTATAGTTAGGGTACATGAAGTAACATGAGTCATCTAAAAGAACAACAAGAATTAAGAGCTATAAAGGAGTAAATAATAGGCTTCATAGCTTGTACACTTACAAAAGTATAAAACAATAAATACTAAATTGTAAATTAAAAAAACACCATGATTATGCTATACCAACTAAGTAATATATAGTATAATAAGTACAAAATACAAGTCATAAATAACAATGTTAGCATTGATCGGTTAACTCAAATCGGTGAGTGGATGAATGATTTATAATGAAAATCTAATCTTAAATAAAAATCCTAGAAATAAATGTACAAATGCAACAAACTCACCAATGTGTATGTGTCATAATGCTTAGAATTTTAAACTCTGCTTCAATTAAAACTATGGCTAAGACTACTACCATGGTAAATCCTTGAATGCTACATGCTCCTCATAGGGGTAAAAAATCTTTATATCTTGCAAGACTCAAAAGTACCTCACAAGGTCAATAACAAATTATGATGCTCCCACAAGTCATACTAGCATACCCCTCAAGGTAGAACAAACGTTCAAACAATTGAATCTCCTAGGGTTGTAATGTGGATCTCCCCACAGAGAGGATCTATGCTTTGTAAAGCCTTAAGAATTACAAAAAGGATGTGAGTGTAGAATAGATGATTCTACAAATATGCTCATACTAAATCAATATAAAAATTTAATCAAAAACCTTAGATTCAAATCCAAATTTTGATGATACAATAGTGAGAGTTATTGATCTAAATAACTTACACTAATAAATGATGGAATAAAACAATCATAACCCTAGTAGAAAGATCTAGTAGTGATGGTGTAACACCCAAAACATCTTCAAAACTTTGTAAGATCCCAACCAAAATAGAATGTCTCATTTAATGAAGTTATGATAATAATTGCCTTGGATTGCTTAATGGAATAAGATCTAGAACCATTCTTTTATAATCCTTACATCCATGCAGGTTTTTCATGAAGAATTGGAGTTTGAAAATGGCTAAAAATGGATTTTTTATTACCTTGAATAGTTACTTGTGACATTTCATTTTAGGCTTGAATTTTCACACTAAGATGGCTAAGGCTCACGTGAGACATCTAGAACTTGCTAGAATGTCCACCTTAAGATCTAGATCAATTTCAATTGGACATCCATTCTACAGCTAGGACATCCATGATCTTGGACATTCACCCTCAGGCATAGGATGCCTACAACTTAGGACATTTGGTCTAAGGCCTAGGATATCTAGGTTCAGTGGAAGTTGAATTCTAAACATTGTTTTCTCTTAATATAAACATTTACCATGAATCTTGGACATTTGGTTGCATTTGGTGATGTAAAAAAATGATTTTAATTTGATTGATCCTTACCTTCATGCATCATGAGATCCTTAAATAAGCTTTCTTGACATTGTGGATTAATTAAATTAGAAGGAGATGAATAAGTTGTAATAAAAAATATTCAAACCTTAAATGAAACTACTAAAATCAAGTGCGTAAGCAATGAACTAGTGTATGGTAAATCTCATTACCATAATATTCAACTTGAATTCACTATGGTAGATTCTCAGATGTTGCACTCTATGTAGGATGAACAATGATCTTAGTATCTTGAAAGACTCCCAAGGATATTATGAGGTCAAATAACATGTTGTGATACTTTTGTAAAATACATTAACATACTTGATGAGTGATGAGGTACCCCTACGCTCAACCATATGAATACGAGCATTCATGCATGATCCGGTCAAACTCCAAGGACTAAGTGCTTACACGCCTTCACAAAAAAAAGGATGGGTTAGGCAATCATTGTCTTTCCAAGCTTACTCATATGGCACGATTGTATGGTTAAGTAAAATTGAGGTATATGATTTTTTATGCTTTTTATGTTTTATGTCCTAGTGCTAGAAAGGGAAGGAGTGAATTAATTGAATCACTGATCTAATTTAACTAATCAGCTAGGTCCTAACTAGTCCTAACACTAGCTTCTATTCCCACTTTCTGTACACATTCTGAACCAATGCAATACTACTGTGATTACCAAACATTAATTGTTACTAGGTTACCAAGTGTTCCATGCATGCTCGAAGTGGTCATACTAAGTGTGCTTACTTGTGGAAATTAACAAATCAATAAAAGCAACATTAATTAACTAATTGAAGCATTAAAGAATTGTAAATAACATTAAAGGTAAGAAATAAGCTATTCTGAATGCTGCAAGGGTTATGACAAAGTTTTTCTTTATATTCAGACACAAAGTATGCTCAGGTACACAATGCTTGAATAAAGATTTGTTCGCTTTATGACTCCTACTGTAGGTACTCAAGAATAATTCTAACTTTGGGAGGAAGAAACTACAAGAGTTTGGGTAAGGGACTAAGAACTAACTAATGTCAAAACCAAGTGTGCCTACCTCTTATTTATAGGCAATTAGACAGGTCCCAATATCAGATGTCCGATATTGCTTGGTAGGCTCCGATATGGTAGACCTAATATCAGGGACACAATATCATGGCCTTGATATCATGACTCATCATACCCCCACAACTGAATGAAAACTCGTCCTTGAGTTCCTTACAAAATATTGGGAAGGTATGGGATTATTAACTGAATGACAACTGACGATGACATGGGATGATAGACTCAAAGTGCCCAAGGAATGGATCAACAAATATATTACAGCATTGGTGTTCATGCCCATTGTGGTGAACACTGTACATAGATGACATCTAGATCCTCATTCAATAGCTTGAAGAGGAAGAGAGAGAAAAGAAAATGAGGCGCGTTGCTGCCAATGTTGAAACTATGCACTCTTTTGTTCATCCATAGCCACATGTCCAAAATTTTTCTTTGCGTAAATGCTCCAACTCCAATCCATCTTGACTGCTCCCTTCTATTCTAGTCCATCATTCATGTGATCGCCATCTACACACACAACACAGTCATGAATTATTAGGGATAGATAAGGTATAATGTGATTGATACCTTACCTCATTATGAAGCATATTCGCTAGGTTGTGGGTATGGAAGATATTAGATTAGAGGTTTATGACTAATAACTACCAAAAGTGTAGGGGTAAGATAAGTATGGAATGGAAAAATTTGTGACAAGGCCCCCACAACTAAGAGTGAACCTCCGGTAGCAATATGCTGGAAAAATTTAAAGAACAAGAAGGATAAGAGAAATAACAATGGTGAAGCCAATAAAACAAAAGAAAAAATGGATGTCATTGATGGCGTGAATGAGAAATGTATATTGCGAAAAATATTTAAGGGAAAGAGCTTAACAATTACACTAAAAAGAAATGCCATTGGGTCCTCCCCAAAGCAGGCTCATGCCATGAATGGCCTGACAAACCCACAAACCAAAGAGTCCGTAGGTTCTAAAAACGACATATGGAAACAATGGTTAAGAACTTACCCACAAGAGTTTACCGAAGAATAACAATGCATCAACCAAGATATAGACTAATCATAAAACTAGCAAAGAGGTGGAATATGGGAAGTAATATGGAAAAAGGGGAGAGAATGGAATGGAATCCCAAAATTAAGGTTGTGTAAAGTCCCTTGTGTCGTAATTGGTTAAGGTGACTTAATACAATTCAATCCAAATCTAGATTCAACTATCCACATCCAGTGATCTCGCATCAACACACTTGACCAACCCATCCTCCCAAAGTAACAAGAATGCATCCACATAGTCACCGCCATTCCAACAAGAGAAAGATAAAGCAGTAGAAAGTGAGAAAGGGCCTTAGTTAGAGAGAACCTTCAAGCATGGGTAACATGTCTTTCCAGTGCCATAACTAGTGCTTGTAGCCCATGTTTCTTTATTATGTCTAAGGTGTGTGCTTTGAATTCTCAGCAGTTTTTTTTTTTTTTTTGTGAGAATCACACCATGCAAAAAATTATTTGCTTTAATCAACTTCCTAATATTAGTTAATGGCAAAATCACAAAAAATTTATGAAGAACATCCAAGTACGCAAGAGAATAGCCAGCCCAAATGCATTGAATCCCCTTGAGGTCATACCCTTTCTATCCATTTAAATCTTTCCTTGGTTCGAAGAGTACTTAGCCACCAATTCATTAATAAGTTTACTTAGAAAAGGGATAGTACATTTCGAAAACCAAGGAGACCATAGAGTTGCATGGAGGAACAGATGTCATGAACTCATTGCTTGTTTTATCGAAAGAAACCATATCTTAGCATCAACATTGAAATTCAAAGGTAAAAACCAAACATTAAAAATCAACACTTATTATAATACAACCCACCATTGTGAGCACTTATTATGTGACAAGTAAGAATAAATCAATCAAAGAAACAGTAAAAATGTTAATGAAGGTGTAAGACAAAAAATAAGTAAATATGAAAAAATGTGTAAAACAAAAAAGACAAAGGAACTAAGAGCTTGGAATGGTTAGTATTGGTGGCCATCTCCCCCATAACTAAGTTGGAAGGAGGCGATCCAAAATAAGGAGCAGGGTTATCCACCAACATAGGTAGTATGAGTACTAGCTGTTCTAGGCTCATGGAAAGGTTTGGTTTGCTGGATGTTGACTAATAATTTCTTACCTAGGCTTTTAGGTTTATAGATCGTCATGGCCCCTGAAGGAAAATTTTCATGAATAATATAAGGTCCTTCCCACAGTGTTTGAAATTTGGTTCATTGTGGCACATGTGTGGGATTCCAATAAAGAGCCTTATCTCTCGGTTGGTATTTGACTTTCCTAATCCTTAGGTCATAACATTGTTTGTTAAAGGCCTTGTGCAGTTCATTAGATGATAGGGTGACTAATCTATTTTCATCTAGCAAGTTAAGGTTCATTAACTAGTCTTTCTATGCTAGATTGAGGTCAAGGTTAAGGTCACATGTTGTTTATAATGTACGGAGCTCAACTTGGATAGGAAGTGTTGGAAGTTTACCATACACTAACTCGTAGGGAGAGTAGCCTATAGGGAGTTTCCATGTGGAGTGGTATGCCTAGAGAGCATCATTCAGTTTGGCGCTCCAGTCTCGCCTATATTTGCTAATGGTCCAAGTCAACATTTTTGTGATCTCCCTATTGGTGACTTCATCTTGACCATTCACTTGAGGATGATATGGTGTCGTCAATTTATGCTCAACTCCTAAATGTTGCATTAACTTTCAAAAATTTGCACCTATGAAATGTGTACCATTGTCAGAAATAAGTGCACGAGACTCACCAAACTTGTTTACGATTTGTTGTTGAACAAATCTTGCAGCAGTAGATGATGTACAATCCATAACAGCGGCTACTTCTTCCCACTTTGTAAAATAGTCAACAACAATAACAATGTAGGCTTTTCCATTGGACATCAGTGTGATAGGCCCCATAAAATCAATACCCCATATGTCGAAGGATTCTAAGGGTTGAATCCATTGTTGTGGATCCTCCATTTTAGCAGTCATTCCCCCATCGTGTTGTAGCACTCACAAGATTGGATGAAGTGATGAACATCCCCAAACAATGTAGGCCAATAATATCCTGCAAGCAATATTTTTATGGCTATTCATCTCCCAGCGTAATGACCCCCACAAGGGCCCTCATGAGCATCTTGGAGAACTTGCAATTGATCCACATTGGGAACACACCATCGGACCAAGCCATTGAAACATACCTTATAAAGGTATCCATTGATTTCCTTGAAATATTTGGCTCAGTGAGGAAACTATCATTTCTTTTTAACATCTAACCCTTGTGGTGTTTCTTATGTGAGAAAATAAGTGAGAATGCTACTATACCAATTTGTATCAGTGGGTAAGTGATTATTTATCACACCTGTAAAGAGGAGTTCATCAAGGAAACAATCAAAAATTGGATACTCATCCTCTTCGTTGACCCATTGTAACTGAGATAAATGATCAGCAACAATGTTCTCGGTGCCTTTACAATCGAACATCATAAGATCAAACTCTTGTAAGATCACGAGCCATCATATGATGCAAGGGCTCACCATTAATTAATTCATTAGGAACTGTATTGCATTGTGATCCGTGTGTACAAATATCTTATATTCTAATACATAGTGCCTAAATTTTTCTAGTGCAAACACCACAGTCATTAGCTCTTTTTTAGTTGTGGTGTAGTTGAGTTGTGCACCAGTGATACTTCGACTTGCACAGTGGATGTAATAGGGATGTTTTTGGTCATCTAACTATGTAAGTATGGCCCCTAAAGCAAAGTTGGACACGTCAGTCATTATATGGAATAGCTTGGACTAGTTAGGAGCTTGTAGAATGGGTGTTTCTACAAGCTTCTGTTTCAAAGTCTAGAAAGCTATCTCACATTTCCTAGTCCATTCAAAGGGTATATCCTTTTTCATTAATTTAACCAATGGTTTTGCAACCTTAGAAAAGTTCTCAATGAAGCGTTTGTAATAGTCAGTATGTCCAAGGAAAAATTGGATGTCCTTTACAATTTCAAGTTTCCGAGTGATTCCTTGGGTGACCTTAATCTTCTCAGGATCTACCTCTATCTCTGTTTGTAAAATATTATGCCCTAATACCATGCCTTCTTGGACCATTAAATGGCTTTTTTGCCAATTGAGCCTTAAGTTGGTTTTAACACATCATTTCAGTACTTGCTCTAATCGGTCCAATGCTTGATTGAAGTGCACTCCATAGGTGGAGAAATCATCCATAAAGACCTCCACACCATTTTCTATTTGCTACTGTAATATTCTTAGAACCAAACATTGAAATGTTGTTGGGACGTTGCACAAGCCAAACGACATCTAATTATATGCAAATGTCCCCCAAGGAATTGTGAATGTAGTCTTGGCTTAGTCTTTTGGTGCTATTTGAATTTGATTATATCCACTGTAGCCATCCAAAAAACTATAGTAGTAATGCCCTGCAATGGTATCTAAGACCTAGTTAATGAATGGCAATGAAAAATGGTCTTAAATGTTGCAATGTTTAGTAGCCTAAATTCCATACACACCCTCCATTTATCCCCCTTTTTGGGCACAATGACTAATGAACTAAACCATTGACTATTAGCAATAGGGTAGATAAACCCAGCTTTTAGAAGTTCAATTTTTCTTTAATCACTTACTTAAGCTTTAGGTTCAATCGCCTTTGCAGTTGTCATCAAGGTTTCATGGAGGGGTCAGTGTAAATTCTATGTTGGCATATTCTAGGATCTATTCCAATTAGTTCAAGATATGACCAAGCAAAGGCTTTCAACCATTTGTTTATCATTTTTAGTAGTCTTTCTTTTTGTTGAGGAGCGAGCTTAGCGTTAATGACTATTGATTTTCCATTTTTGAGAAATGTATACTCCATACCAATGGGCAATGATTTTAACACAAGGGGCTTTTGCTTGAACTCATCAAGGATTTCCAACTTTCCCCAGTTGATATTTTCGATGTCAAGACTTGAAAGTTGGTGATGGACTTTCTCTAATGTATCTATGCTATCAATGTAGGTGCAAGCAAGCTCTTAGTTGGTTTCATGAACATAGTTGAATTTTTCTCTTGGTTAGTTGTTAGCCACTGGGTGCCTTCTTGTCTTGTGGCTACTGCATACAGGCATCTTTGTATGTTAGTTATTGGTGCACACTAGTTGCATGCAAGCAATGTTAAATGTTGTACAAACCAGGACTTCTGCACACAATTACACCTTGTGTCATTGTATGTGATGTATGGAACTTTCTTCTTCTCAATCTTTCCAAAGGTATTTTCCTTTGATATTTCTAGGGAAAGATCACATATTCCTAGGCACATGTCAATTGTGCTTAGCCATGCTCTTCCCATTATGATTGGGAAGTCCCCCTTGCAGTTGTTGACTTGAATCTCTAGGAAGTCAACTAGATACGACCACCCACAAATAGTGGTGACAATGTCCTCCACAAGTCCTAATGGGATGGTGATGGATTAGTCAACTAGCTCTAAACGTATGTTACTCTTTTTTAGTGGAGGCAAGTTCCAGGCTTTATACATTTCTTGATAGATTAAGTTAACACTAGAACCTGAATCGAAAAGAGCTTTGCAAGGTTTGTTCCCAGCGATTTGCAAATATATGAGAGGACTTCTAGGATCAAAGAATTTCCTAGGAAGACAACCAGCTTTAATCCAATTGGCAATTGCATGAGTCAACATGATCATGTGTGTTAAGTGTAGTCTTTGGTTCGAAGGAAGCTTTGAAGATTCAAATGCTTGTAAGATGTTCAGAGAATTTTCCACTTGTGGTTACAAGGACTTAGTTGAGCTGTTGGTTCTAAAAAAGGTCTCTTATTTATGTGGTTGTTTGAACCAATAGTAGGTTAAGGGTTGACAGCCCTTGTAGCGTTACGTTGCTACAGCTGGGTAGGGAGCTCACCCTGCATAGCTAGAGTAGGTGGTAATGGAGCTAAGGGTGGAAGAGGTGCAGTTAGATGAGAAGGATAGTTTTTTTGTGGAACATCTCCTCTAGGAGAGGGAGTTCTATAGTACTTGTGGGTTTGGTAGTGAGGCTGAGGAGTGATGTGACTAGTAGAGTCACATGGAGAGATTTGCTGCTGCACGTAGTATCCATATGGGTCAGGTTGATGGTAAGGGTACTATTCACGTGGTGGTGGAATTCCCCATAATTATGGATGTTGCCACTATTGATACTCTTCATTTGGTTTTGGTGGAGTTCCACATGGATAATACATCACGGGTTGGTGAAACTATCTTGGGTTACCTTGAGGATAAGGTAACCTTGGGGTGTTTACCGTCTGTTTAATCGTGGGTTTAGTGCATACACCCCAGACTTCTGCAGATGTGAGATTACTGGGCAACATCCCTTAGGATGGTCATATTTACATATCTCACATTCACCATCATTTTCTATATCTGAATCCATAACCTCTTCAACGATGGCAATGTTGCCCTTACCTTTGTTACGTGCATATTCAGTTTCTTTCTTTTTTCTCCTTTCTCAATCACTACCTGGTTCCCTAGACTTCTCTACTATCTTGAGAATGGTTTGAAATCTATTATCTAGGGAGTCCCACATTTGATCTACCTTTTCTGACACTTTTGATGCAAGTTTCTGAATGGACACGATTTTCCTATTCACCATCTCTTCAAGTGGTGACTCCTCTTCATCCTCACAAAATCTGACTCCCTTCTTTCAAAGGGAAGAATCTCTATTTTATTTCTCCACACTCTCTCTTTTCCTTAACTCACCTTCCTCCTTGGCTACTTGCTCTAACAATCTCTGTACTTGATGGGCCCTAATCTCGGATAGTCTTCCTTGGGCATAAGTCTTGAGGGTTCTTCGCATTTTGTGCCTAAGCCCATCTACAAGATGGCATAGTTGTTCCCTCTGCAAGTAACCATGGCCAGGGCAATGATGTAATAATGTATAATATCAGCTCATGGTAGCATCCAAGGGTTCGTGTCCTCCTTGTTTCCATCCTTGGAATTGCTTTCCCAGGTTGGACACTCGAGAGTATGTTTAATACTTATTGTTGAACAGCTCTAATATGGTACTCCATCAACAAATGGATTTCAATTCCAAGAACTGATACCAGCTTTCTACTTCCTTGATTAGTATCCATGGAAACAACTTAAGTTGTTTCCATTTGTTTTCTATGTTTTACAAGGCACATGCATCATAGAACGCCTATAGATGATTTTGAGGATCAGCGTTGTATCCCCCTTCAAATCATGGGATATTTTTCATGTATAATCTTTTGATCCTACTATCCTTTTGGTGCCTTGTTGAAATCCTAACGGCCTTAGTTATGTCTAACATACTTCGAGTGGTGAGTAGGGGTTCATCGTGATCATACTGCCTATGGCATCTATGATGTCTATGCTATTCCCTACTCTCCCTTCTTTCATGATGTATTTCTCTAGAATGCCCTCATCCCCTTTCTTGATTGTTTTGTCTATGGTTTCTGTTTTGCTTACCATTATCCTTAGGGTCTTTTCCTTTGTGATTGCTTTCAAATCTTGAAGGAGGAGATGATGAAGGCGAAGAGGAAAGAGGACTGGCATCATGACAGTGCCTGCTAACTTCTCTTCAGTGGTCGTGGCCTCAGTCACGATTATGATCAAAATGTCCATCTTTGTCATGCGTTCAAATTCCTTTTTCAGACCCTTTATGCCTGTTGGTACCAAAATCTAGGTTATGGATCATTAAGTGAAGATTCTGATACACAACCCCTTGACCAAAGTCAATGGAAGGAACATCATTTTGTGGAAGACCCCCTAAGGTAGGTTCACCCCCCTTGTTTTCACTTAGGACATACGAGACATTTTGAGACAACTTTCCCTTTATGGATTCATAACGTCTCTTCTATTGTAGGTCCCTTTGACATTGTGCCTCTGTGGTTTGATACTCTCTTGAGTCGTGTTCATGCACAATGTACTCTGCCTGTATGTGCTGCATACCAATTTGTGTGAGATCACGAAGAAGCATATTTGGAACTGAGTGATCAGGAGGTAATACTATGCTACCTTCTAAATCATGCTAATGCAATTGTTCATCCTAGTGGAGGATAAAGGTAAAGTTTGGTATATACTCATCGGGATGAACGTATATCACATGAAACTATTGGGGCATTGGCAGGTCATCATCTGTACTATGCCTTCGATTGTTCATTGTGTCGGACCTAGGCAATGAAACACTCTCATAGGAAGAAGGAGACATTATTAATTATTCAATGTACAACACTTTTTTTCTTCTCTTTTCTAAAAATTTTTAGATAACCAACCCTAAGGGTTCATTCTAATGATGGAAAGATTTCCTAAGTTTTCATTAGCACACAACCAAAAAAGTCCCTAGCAATAGCACCAATGATGAATGGCAAGGTACCCCTACATTCAACCATACGAATACAAGCATTCACGCATGATCCAGTCGAACTCCAAGGACTAAGTGCACACCTTCACAAAACAAGGATGGGTTAGGTGATCATTGTCTTCCCAAGCTTACTCATATGGCACAATTTGTATGGTTAAGTAAACTTGAGGTATATGATTTTTTATGCTTTTTATGTTTTATGTCCTAGTGATAAAAAGGGAAGGAGTGAATTAATTAAATGACTAATCTAATTTAACTAATTAGCTAGGTCCTAACTATTCCTAACACCAGCATCTGCTCCCACTTTCCATACACATCCTGAACTAGTGCAACACTACTAGGATTACCAAATGTTAATCATTACTAGGTTACCAAGTGTTCCACGCATGCTCAAAGTGGTCGTACTGAGTGTGCTTGTGGAAATTAACAAATCAATAAAAGCAACATTAATTAACTAATGGAAGCATTAAATAATTTTAAATAACATTAAAGGTAAGAAATAAGCTATTCTAAATACTGCAAGGGTTATCACAAAGTTCATCTTTAGTTCTGAATACAAAGTGTGCTCAGGTACATAATGCTCGAATATAGATTCGTTCACTTTATGACTCCTACTGCGAGCACTCAGAAATAATTCTAACTCTAAGAGGGAGAAACTGCAAGAGTTTGGGTAAGGGACTAAGAACTAACTAATGCCAAAACCAAGTGCGCCTACCTCTTATTTATAGGCAACAAGACAGGTCCCGACATTGGATGTCCTATATTGCTTGGTAGGCTCTGATATCGCGTACCTGATATTGCAGACACGATATCGTGGCCCGACTATCATGGCTCATCAATACTCTTTGAGATTGATGCAAAAATTCAAATACTTAAAATTCTTAGGATTTTAATGTAGATCTATCTTCAAAGATAATCTATGCTTCATAGAATATAATGGAATAAAATGAAAAGATATGTATAGAAAGAGATTTAAAATTTATATCTACCCTAATCTAGTTCAAACTAGGGCAATGAAATAATAGGCCCTAGATCTAGATCCACTCATATACAATGAAATAATGTATGAATAATGAATCTATGCACATGATACAACCAAAATATAGGAGAAAATATAGCTATAATGATGGAGATGCAACATCAAATTTTCAACCCATTTTCATATCTTAGCTTAAAACCAATCCAATGTTTGAATCCCTATGAATACTTTGTGGATAACTTTTCATGAATTTTGGAATAAATTTGGATTCTTGCTTATATAGATCTCACATCATGTAAGTTTTCCACTTTGAACTAGAGCTAAGGAAAAAGCTAGAAATTTCTTTTATTTATTTTTTTAAATGGTGAGCTTAGATGTCTCATTCAAGGCTTAGATGTCCACACTGAGAAGGTTGAGTTTTAGGTTGAACATTTGAAGAATGCTTAGATGTTCATACTAACATTTTCTTAGGCATTGTTTGGATGTCCACACTAGAGGGTTGGATATCTATAACTAGGACTTCCATGTTCTAGTCTCGGATGTCCAAGACTAAGACATTTGGGCTCAAATCTAGGACATTGAGGCTAGAATCTAATTGACTTCTAAACTTGGTCTACTATTTGACTAGAAGTTTTTCCTACATTCAAGGTTAAGAAATGTGATTGATCCTTAACCTTCATGCATTCTAAAAGTTTTTATCTAGCTTCCTTGACTACTACTTTATCATGGTTCACATTGGCCTAGTCAAAACCTAAAACATTAGAGCAACCAAGCACACTATCCATTGTCTAGTTTTTAGATCATCAAAATGTGAGATAGATTAATAATTTTCCCCTTTTGGTAATTTGTAAAACCTTGAGCATAAATGACTAGCATAATTCCTAAATAATAAAAGATAGAAATCAAGAAGCTCAAGATGATCACAAAATATCATAAATATATATACCTCAAAATATTTCATACATCTAAACATATATTTTAAAGCATGCACTTAGGCTAATAGGATGCATAAACAACTATTAAGTAATACTAAGCTAACAAACACTTAATACAAACAAAAAGGAATATATGAGCAATAAGGTTAGGGTTCATGAACATGATCTTCTCATTTTTTCTTCCTTATCATTGAACATCGCCCAAAAATATGGAAAGATCCTTCTATGCACTCACTCTAAATCCTCATACTACTTATTAGAATAATGATACTTCTTCTCCTTATCATCATCACTATAGTAGTTTGTCACTTATCTCCTAAATCTACTAATTCTAGCACAACTACAAATTGTCTACATGATCAATGCTTCTCCCTAAAACTTGTACTTGTGCATGACTACCCAAAAGACTAAAAATATATGCTCCACTATAAGGATGATGTCACTAATTGGCATTTAATATTGGAGGACTAATGAAACCTAAAATGTCTGGTAGCTAAGTTGTAGGGATATTCTAAAAAAATATTTTGTCAAGTGTATCAATCAGGTGAGATATTGTAGATGCCATATCACATCTGCATTATAGCATCCTAGTCAATGCATTTTAGTTGGTTGCTACATTATAGATGCTACATCGCATCTACTATATTGTAGATGCTACATTGCATCTACTAGATTGTATTTGCTATAACTTAGTTGTGTCAAAGCATCTTCATTAGTGCATCCCCATTGATGTAGCCAAATAAATATGTTAAAACCTACAGTGTGTTTGATACCATTTAGTTAATAGTATAACTAAACTATTGCAATTTTTTCATGTAATCTTAGCAAATAATCAATGAGTGCTTGTAGCATGGATTTGAGTCAATTGTATGATGTCTTATTCAAGTAGCATTGTACCTAGACACATTTCATGAATGGTAATAAGATCAAGATTGATTCATATTCATTACAATGCTTTGACTTAGAATAGATTTACTTTCAATGCAATTTACCTTCTATGTACTTAGTTAATATTTACATTTTTATGCATATTAATCAATTGGTGGACTAAGACTGACCAGTTTCGAGCATAAACATGTATTCACTTGGTTATCCTAGTAGCATTATTACTTGGTTCACCTAGTAGCATAACACTTGGTAATCCCAGTAATGGATACATAAGTTTAGGATGTGTATAGCAAACTAGGAATGGACACTCATCATCCTTAAGATTGTTTTAGATTTTATTTTTTATTGATTAGATTAAATAATTAATTTATATATCATTATTTAGTTAGTTTAAGACCCTAATAACATCAATAATCATATGCCTCACTTTTGACTAAACCATATGTGATAAAGCTACCACTAGTCTAAGTGATAAGATAGCAACCTATGATCAATACTTAACAATCTAGATACCACTCTAGTTCCATCCACAAAATTCAACTAGATTACATGTGAATTCTTGTGATTTATATGGTTGGGCATAGGAGATACCCAATACTCATCATTGGCATCGTTGTCAAGGAATTGTGCTAGTAATCTAGATTAGTTATATTATAAATGATTATTTTTAAATCATTAAAAACTTATCTTTTATAAAATATTAATATTTTAAGTTACACACATATAGTATTAACTACAAAGATGTATCCTTTACATAGGGCCTATAGTCCATCCCATGATGAAAACACTAGTAGGATATGCAAAGAAAATCACATGATAAGCCCATTGTAGATATCAAAGATGTTTCTTGCATCATCCTTGGCAAAGGAGATGTTTGTTTAATATTTATACATAGAGTTCATAACCATAGCATTAGAATAAGCTTTGACCAGTCCCTCTATCTTAGAGATTGTTTTTCATCATCTCATATACATATCCTATTATTGTTGGGATTTCTTTCATATCAAATGTATCTTGAATAATTACATTATCATCATCCTCTTAAGATAGTATTTGCCACAGATTCAATATTAGCAGTATTCTCATAGTCACCCCCTTAATGAAAACATGTTAGTTAGCAATTAATACACCTCCTTGATGCATGCACTATTATATTTCATGTCATACATTTACATAAGATCATGCAACTATATTTATGAGGATAATGCCAACATTTAATATGTGGCATAGCCTAAAGAGGATGATAATTTTAATATGTACCTATTCAACATACATATGAGAGCAATCCCAAAAATCCCATAAATCTTGTGAAAACAAAAGAATAAAGTCAAGGAGCTTCATAAGAAAGATGCAAAAGCATTATTCATCATTCAATTTGGGTTAGATGTGATAATATTTCCCAAAATTGTCATGCATTGAACTAGAAAAGCTACATGGAATGAACTAAAGATTACATATAAGGGATCATCAAAAGTTAGAGTTGTCAAGATATAAGTATTAAAGAAAGATTTTGAATTTTTGTGCATGCTAGATTTAGAAAATATTGATAAATACATCAACTAATTTCAACAAATTCAAAATGAACTTGAACCTTGTGGAGAAACACTTAAGGAAAGGAGTGCTATTGAAAAGATTCTTTAAAGTCTAACTAGATGATATGATCCTATCATCATGGCTATTGAAGCAGCAAGAGATCTTAATAAGATGACAATCGTTGAGCTTGTAGGTAGCTCAAAGACATACGAGCAAAGCATTACTAATCATGAGGAGTCAATAGCAAATGCATTTCAAGTGCAATTTCAAAAGACATACAATCAAAATCAAAATCAATGATCATCAAGTAAATCCTCATTTAGAGGATGTGAACATGGTCATGGTAGATTTGGAGGTCATGGTAGATTTGGAGATCATGGTCATGTAAGATCCAATCAATTAAAGGAAGGTAAGCATTGTAATTTTTTTTGGCACCAACACCCACAATACTCTAGAATGTTGATCTAGAAAGAAGTATAAAAAGAAAGGTAAAGCAAACATTCTAGAACATGAGAATTAGCAAAAGGATCAACAAAAAGATGAGCAATTATTTTACATTGATAAAGAGGAAGATCAACTCTTAATTTCTACAAAGGTACCAGATGCTAGCAACAATAACAATATTTGGTATGTTGATAGTGGATGCAATAATTACATGATAGGAAATAACAAAATTATTCCTAAGTTTAAAAAAATATGATGGAAAGGTAATTATAGAAAATAGAAAGAAGCTAACTATTACTGGGATTGGATCACTTGAATTCACAACAAATCAAGGTAAAAAACATATTATGTTCTAGATCTTTCAAAGAATTTATTAAGGGTTGGCCAATTATGTTGTAATGGTTATCATGTGAAATTTGAAAAAGATATTTGTAAGATTTTTAAGGCTAATGATGAAAAAGGTGTTTTCATTATCCCTATTAGCAAAAATCAAATGTATAAGTAGTCGATGTAAAAGGATATTCATTGTCTCACTATCACAAATGACACAACATGGCTATGGCTATGGCTATGGCTATGGCTATCGAAAATTTGACTGGAGTGTACATGAATGCTTGTGACTCGTATGGTTGGGCATAGGGGATACTTGATACTCATCAAGGACCAAAGAAACTATTCATGACACTTTGGCTAAATGGATCATCATTTGTCCTTTATCTCTCTAAAGATAACTCCCCCTCAACATCTATCTCTAATTGATTTTCATATACGTAATAAGGTTAATCCTGATACCTCTACTACTTCCGCTATTGTCATGCTCTCCTTATAAGTGCTATATCCTCCTTTGAATCTTTTACCATCCTTGAATCATATACCTTAGATGGACCAACTTCAGAAAAAAAAACATTATGTTGGCTCAATTGGACTTCTAAAGATAAAGTTATGTGCTTTTAAAGTTTATTAATAAAATAATAAATAATAATATTTAAATACCGCAAGTGATAATTGAAATCTTTGGAAGAACTTGAATAGAAACATACTCATACTACATAATTCCAAAGCCATGATAGTGAGTCCAACACTACAACTAATTTTTTACAAGTCTTAAATCATTCAACTCATCACATATTTGTTTATGCATAATTTGTGAACATAATTACAATTCTGGTAATTTGTGAAACTATACATCCAAACTCATTCTTTAACCTATTCGCTTCAGATGCCTATACTGCATGATCGTATATACTAATCCAAGACATAAATAGAGGAGAAATGTAAAAATAACTGACTAATTAAATTTTTTAAAGTAAAAAGTTCGAAACAAATATAAAACCCTCAAAAATCCAACAAGAGATAGTTTCACTTTAAGTTCCATACCCATGTATATGTAACTGTAGTAGTTCCAAATCCAAGTTCAAAGAAAAGTAAAATATATTCTTGAAGCTAAAAATCTAGAAAAATCCTTTGCATACAAGAACTAAGCTTGAAAATTAGTCTTTATTTAAGAGAATAATGAAAGAAAACATAAATCCAATCCACAAAAGGATGTGAAGAAAAAAGAAATGAATGTGATGGGAAAGGTGGTTTGTATTATGCTTATATACATAATATATACTTTGTTTTATGTTTAAACATATAATTTTGATACATGCTCTTCATGTTATGGGTCACCTAACCCTCACTTAATCCTTATTGAACCTCCTAAATGTAGAGATGTGTTGGAACCACATGGGTCACCTAAGCCTCAACTAACATCCTTCATGTAGAAATGTTTTGGGACCACATGGGTCACCTAATCCTCACCAAACATGCACCTAACCATCTCATCATGATGTAGTAAGTTTACTTTTTATTATTCCTTTTTAACTAATACCCAATTCAAAGATACATAACAGACATACCTAAACTCCAAATCAAAATCTATTTGAACCTACGAGATCCATATTAAACACACTACATGTTCCCATATCAAAATCAAATCCAAGCATCACCTAGCATAACACTACAATTCAAATGAATAGATGTCAAATCACACATAAAACATAAACACATACTCAACAGTTTCTCTTATATCTTATCCAACGTCCTTGCTAGCCACATCACCTACCTAACACACACATAGGACCATTGAATATAATCGTGCTAGTTAAGCATGTAAAGACATCATAATCACATCATAAGATTCCATCATTATAACATGTAAATCACCATCATAACAAATTAACTTGTCTTTGATAATCCACTAAGAATACACACACATAATCATAATGCAATACCCAAGGCCTATGGAAGGGGTGTGATAAGCTATTGTCTTTGAATCTTCATCCTAGACAATCTTAGGATGAGCTACCCATATCTTAGTCTCCACCTTCCAAGTAGCTTTTAAGGCATCATGTCTATTTCACAAAACCTTGACCATAGAAACAACTTTACTATGTAAATGATGCACTATGTGATCTACAATCTCAACTAGGTGCTCTAAATAATTGACATTAGGATATAATTGTGTTCCTAAATGATCAATCAATGCTAGTCATTATATATATATACCATTACATGGAACATAACATGTACATGTGCCAACTGATGAGGTAATGCTATCTAATAGGCCACCCTTCCAATCCTCTACAAAACCTCAAAAGGACCAATGTTGATAGGAGCAAATTTTTCCTTTAGGCCAAATCATGTAAAGCTCTTAAGGAAAAAACACGAAAAAATGCATACGCCACCTGCTTATCTTGGGCAACTCTCAATTCGTCTCGAATCTCTCAAACTTGTTTCGTGGTTTGCATCACCAAATCTATGCTCAGCTACTAGCAATCTTCTCTTGTGCCCTAACATAAGGGTGTTTTGCATAGCCTACCATATAAGATCTCATATAGCAATACCTACAAACTC
This sequence comes from Gnetum montanum, assembly GCA_015680685.1. Taxonomy (NCBI): domain Eukaryota; kingdom Viridiplantae; phylum Streptophyta; class Gnetopsida; order Gnetales; family Gnetaceae; genus Gnetum; species Gnetum montanum. Next base: position 1,812,601 of record MNCI01004872.1, read on the forward strand.
CTTTGACAATTATTATTATATGCAAACTTACCTTGTGGAAGTATCCATCTCAACAGATTACAAAGCACATGCTCTCAACATATTTTTAAAATTTGAGGTCTGAGTATTTTAGAATATTGCAATTTTTATCTATAAGATGTCCGTGTAACCTTTTTCATATTTTTGTTTAATAAAATGATTTTCAGGCTCGTGACCATCATCAAGCATATGCTAATGTTTTCCTTTATTTATTATCTTTGATTTCTACGGTTCTGCAGCTTCCTGGGAACTTTCCGTCACGCGGAGCATTTTCCACGCGGAGTTGCAATTTTTCTATGTGCGTTCCCATCATAACGTCACTCGGGTAACGACATCTTATCATCTTTTGACATTGTTTGTTGAATGGCTGTACTCACGAACTCTATTTTCTGGTTCACTTTTGACTCAACCACCACCAAAGTTTTTGATGGGCCCAGAACTGTTAATATAATCAGAAGTTTATGATGGGCCTAGAATTGTTAATATAATTAGATGTAAAATTTGTTTTGCTTGTTAATTTAAACTGTTTTTTGAGTTTTTCCTTATTAAAAAATCGTTGCTTTAAATGGACACACTTTCCAAATCATATGAGCGGGGAAAAAAATAATTAAGGTTTGCTTGGTTTAAAATATTATTCCACGCACCAACTTAGACATTAAGAAACCTCAGCCTGAATTGTGGGCCGTTGTGACGTGAAGATGATAATTTGCACATGAAAAGCAAATGATTACTTTGTGCCGACTTCGTTGTCGTGCAGCAGACCGTGGAATAATGGATTGCTATGCTCAACTTTGATATTCTACCGTGAAATTTGGTTCACATAGCGTGGTCCCTTCCAATAACGCGGAGCAACTTGTGCGTCACGCGGAATTCCACTTTTTCTTTTCCATTACAGACAAAAATGTCATGCTTAACCAAGAAATTACGACGATACATCCCTGAATTTCACAGGAGAAATTATTTCTCCCGGCACCGGACTGCTGAATTCGGATTGCTGCATTCAATTCACATACCTGCAACTTTCTGGACCTGTCTGTGCTGGAACAACCCAGTATTGGGATATGGAAGACAGAACATTGAAGACAAGCCGGACAGAAATGGAGGAGAAAGAAGATACAGCCTCCCAGGCAGCCAAAAGAAGGTTTCTGCAACCTGGGCCTTCCTCAGAGACCGATGAAGGTTGTATCAGCAACAAGTTTGATGTGTTTATTTGTCACAGAGGCCCTGATACAAAGAATACGTTGGCTCGTCACTTGTATGACGTTTTATCCCTTATAGGTGTTAAGGCGTTTCTTGATCAGGCAGAGTTGCAGAGTGGGGAGACCTTAACAGAGGCCATTAAAGAAGCCCTTGCATGTTCTCATGTGTATCTGTGCATACTTTCCAGTGGATTTGCAGAGTCTCCTTGGTGTCTTAGAGAATTGGTGATGATGCTGCACAAACATGACTTGGGTACATGTACTCTGATTCCTGTTTTCTATGACGTAGAACCCTCAGATGTCAGACATATGAAAGGAGACTTTGGACAGGGATTTCAGAAGCTCAAAAGCAAAGCAAGCAAAGCAAGGTGTTCCAGCGAAGACATTGACCAGTGGAGACAGGCTCTGGGCAAGATTGCGGAAATAACAGGATACGAGGGAAAAGGGTGAGTGGTGTTAATATTATTTTTCAAGTTTATCTTAGTTTTAGCTTAAGATCGTTGGTGAAGTCTATGAGCTTGCTTGGAAACAGCCGATTCAAAATGGGATGGATTATATATTTTTTGGAACAGCCGATTCACAATGGGATGGATTATATATTTTTTATATCGACTCTTTTTTCGGTTGAATGTGATGTTTGTTATCATTTTGAACCACTTAAAAGGTACAAATTTTAAACTTGAATCCTTTTTTTACGGAAAAACAATGGAAAAAGGCAGAAGATATATCTTTTTCTTTTACTAACTTTAAGGACTTCAATTCGATTTTTATCTCAAGTTATTCCCATTTTTACTATCCGATTTCTCAATTTATGAGAAGATATTCAAATCAACCAGAGCATATTGAATATTATCATGACTCAAAATTCAGGTTTATTGGTCAATTGGTTTAAACTTTAAACTTTAAATATGCTTGTGGTTAATGATAATTTTTTAATAATAGCAAACTTTGACCGGTGTTTACCGTTTATTCAAAATAAACAAAATAACAATTTATAACCACTGTAAATCAAAACATTTTACTACACTAAAGTTTTAAGCCACTTTAAGATGGCTTTCTTCTCAATCCTTTCCGCGGGCATAAATTTTAGGGTCCTATACCATACAAAACAAAAGGACATGTATCAAAATAAATATTTACAATTTTTTTTTACAAAAATTGATTCTGTAATTTTAAAGCTTTTCTTTTTACAGTGAACTTTGCATGACCATTGTCGACCGGATATGTATGCTACTCGAAGTTGGATCTATGGTTACCTCAGGGAAAGTAGTTGGAAGACAGAAACAGTTGTTGAGAACCATTGATGATATAGTGAGATGCCGGCAAAATGGACTTGGGGTGACGTTACTAGAAATTAGTGGTATTCCAGGTATAGGAAAAACCACCTTTGCAAAAGAACTTTATAACAAGATTTATGCTCAATATGGGAGGAGGTGCTGTTTCATTGAAGATGTTAAAGGACTTGTAGAGAAAGGTGGTGTAAATGAAGTCTACAGACAGCTTTTAAGTCAATTTTTCAAAGATGAGAGGAGTTACTCTTTAGAAAAAATGAAGAAACATTTATGGAAGAGATTGCAGAATGCAGAAATTTTATTGGTGTTGGACAATATTCACAAAGAACTTCTATTCCGCACTGTGTTTATTGAAAATGTTTCGTTAAGTCCAAACAGTATCATTATTGTAACTTGTCGGGAAAAGGGGATTCTGAAACATGACCCTGCTGCCATTGACCTGTACGGTGAAAATTTGATTCAGCGGGAAATCTCCGGTCTCGACTTCGATACGTCAAAGGAATTATTTTGCCGGTATGCATTTGCAGGAATTGATAATGCAAAGCATGAATTCGATGACCTGATAAACAAGATTGTTGAAAAATGTAAAGGAATACCTTTAGTATTGACTTTACTGGGCGCCAAGCTCCATGAAAAAGCTATTGAAGATTGGAATTATTTATGGATTTCTATAAAAGATTCTTTGCTCTTTGAGGTGAAAGAGATATTAAAATTCATCTATGACAATCTTGGCTCAAAGTTGGAAAAATGTTTATTCTTAGATGTGGCAACCTTTTTCCATAGGGAGAAAGAAGAACTCCTGGTTAAACTTCGGCAAAGTGATGATGAACATGGTGAACAAGAAGTTCAATATGCTCTTAATGGTTTGAAGAAGAGACGTATAATTCATCAGAGTTATGGTGGTGTTTTAGGTATGCATGATCTGTTGGTGGACTTGGGAAGGAGCATTGTTGAAGATGAAGATGAATGCCCTGGCCATCGTAGCCGGGTGTGGCAGCCTTCCCATGTCAAAGACATGTTATCTCATGCAAAGGTATCACTTTGTGGTTATTTGTTGGTGATACTTGGTGTTGGTTTTTTAAGTACAAAGATTAGTTTTTTGTAATTTTTTTAATTAATGTTATTTTGATTAATTTGTTCTTGGTAATTTTCTTAATGATGTTTTCAAAACTCTTACCATGTGTAACTTCTACTATCCAATAAATTCATAAGGTCATAAGGTCTAAACTTACTACTTCCATTTGCTTAGGTCTCCTTGTCTTCCTGGAAAATCTTCCTCCCCATGATGATTTTGATGTTATAATTGTTGATTTGGGGTTCATGGCATCATTTATTTAAATAACCAGTTTTTCCCTAAACATTTCAGTTTCAATTATTTACACACCACATAAATCACCTCAAAACAATGTTTGTCAATTTCAGGGAACCAAAAAGGTGAAAGCACTAAACTTAGTTTCAAAAGGCTCACAAGTTGTTTTAGATAATGATGAATATCCATGGCATGTAGATGCTTTTAGCAAAATGTCATCTTTGGAGATTTTGATCCTTCATGGTGATTGTATCGAAGGTATTAGATTATTTAATTAATTATAAAGAAATATGTGTTCTTTAATCTCTAAGATTCTGATTTAGACATGACAATAACAATAGTTTTTTTTTATTTTTATTTTTGATAAGGTGATCTTTCCAAGTTGTCAAGGAGTTTGTCATGGTTGAAATGGACTAATTTTCCATTCCACCAGATCCCTCGAACACTCTGCCTCAAACATGTGAGAGTTTTGCATGTGTCTGGTGAAAGCTTGAATCACTTATGGGAACATTCTGAACGGGTAAGATTTAATAATTTGCTATTATTAGTTAGAAATTGACTCATGTATGTGCTAGATCTTAAAAAATGCAATCAACTTTTAAAAATTTGTTGGAATGGGTTTTGTTAGCACTAGATTCTTAGAAAAAAAGGGATTTAAAAAACAAAGTAGGAGGCCATGCCTTAAGTTATAGCTTAAACTTGGATCTAATGACATAGTAACAAAGCATTTTTACAATGACATCTCAAAAAACAACATGAAATGTGGAGGCCAAAATAGCAAAACCCTCTAAAACATAGACTAAAAAGTACAGGTAAGAAAGTAATAAATAAAAGATTAACCAAGATAAGAATTGATTACTATATCGAAATGACCATCATGTACAACAAGCAAGTTATGGTAGCTAGATTTATTATAAATTACTTCAAAAGCAGTTTGAATCAAGGCAAAAAGCTCCTTGTTGTTTCCTTTGTCTATATAAGCTTTAAACCTCAATATGAGGGATTTCTGAGCAAGTACCTCCTTATTGGTATTGAGTAGTATATTGTGATCTTATATACATGTAAAGAATAAACATGAGACTTCAAAAACATTTTATAGGTATTCTTCAAATTAGAGTTTATCTATTTTTCCTAATCAATATCTTAAGAGAGGGAATGGTAATGAAGGTGTAGAGGATTGACATGAACTTCATCCTTTTCAATTGAGTGAAAATCAATAATCATAAGATTCCTCATGTTTGCATGCCATATGGCTAACATCCAATTAACTAGAACATTCTAAAGTAATGCCATCGTAACACTATCATATCATATGCTAATACATCATGGAAAGAGGAAGGGGTGTTCAACCCAAAATAATTTGATCATAGATAAACCCTAATATATATAGCCAATGTAATAAAATAGAAGAATTTAAGAGGAATATATTAATGTTTTAAATGTAACTTGAGCTCATAACTTCTTGCCTAACAAGACAATGAGATAATCACTTGAGCAACCTATCAAAGACTATCATGCTTACTAAGGATTCAATCATTTATTGCAAGATTGAAGAAGATAGTGCTTCCTAGACTTACTAAAGTAAAGCAAAAAGTATTTACTCTCTTCTTGTTTATATCATCTTTAATTTTCACAAACTTGGCTACCTTTATGATCGCATTATCTACAACATCATGAGATGGACCAAGAACCTCAAAGCAATAAATGGAACCTTTTTGGAATATGCTAACCATGGTATCCAAAATATCCTTAATGTATTTAGGATTTTGGAGTGTGTCTTGGGTAGGGTTGTCTAGAGGAGGTGCATAAGATGAAGTAGTAACAAGAGTTGTGGGTGTGGGCGTTGCAGCCACTGATTCTAGCATGGTTAGGGAGGTGAAGGGAGTCAAGGTAGAAAAGAGAGCATGCGAGGTAAGGGAAGTCTTGCTTCTAATGTGGTAAAGGGTGGCTAATGTATGACATCAAAGGAATAAGAGTTGGTTATGCCAAGAGGGTGAATACGGCCACATCATTTTCACTAATTAGATAGGATGAAGTAACAACCATGGAGTGGAGGTGGAAGGATATCATGGTAGGAAAAGTCTATCTTAGAGATCAGATGATCAACATATAAAACAAATGTAGTAGGAGATGCACCTTCAAAAGACATGTGGACAAAGTAGGTACAACACATGAAATACAAGGATACTTAGGAAAAGGATGCTTTAGTTGCAAATTTGATGAAGAGTTGCTATTGTTGTCTAATGATCCTAGAGAAGCTTGCCACCTAGAAGAAAAATTAGATATGGATTGTAGAGGCAGTACAAGATTCCTCAATAGCAAAGTAGGCACTAGCTTGACAATGACCCTACAAAGATCAAGAACAAGGCCATAGCATCTTGATGGGTCCTTCCTTAATAGTTTTTGAAGAAAACAATGTGAAAGATTGATAACATAATCTTTCTTGAAGGCACATACAAGGAAGAAATGTTTGTTTGGGAGATTAAAAATAGTATCGATTTATGTAAAGAATTATTCAACCATGTAAGCTACTGAATTCTTGTTCCATATCATGTAAATTTTTTTTATTACTCTTAATATTTTTATTGGAGTTAAGCAAAATCATGTAAATTTTATTGATTCTTGACATATTGTTGGGAATCACTTTAAGCAATAAGGATTTGTTACTTATTGCTAGAGATAGATTGAACATAATGAGAGAAATTTAAGAGCTATGAGATTGAGGATATTATGAGAGACTAAGGATTATGATTATGAGATAATTTGTGAGAGGATTGTGAGATGTTTTTGAGAACTTTTAGTATTAGAATCAAATTGAGAGGGCTTGAGAATAAAGGATTCTTAAGAGCTTCATTGAGCAATAATGGAGCACTTCATACGGATTTAGAATGTAGCAAGATATAACATAAAACAATTTGACAACACTCATGATCATTCACTCTTTATTACTCTAACTTATGGGTTATATGGAGGTTCCTGACCTCTATTTATAGTTGGGTAGAGAAGTTTAAAACCTTCTTCATGTGAATTTTATCCATATGTTTTTGAGCTTTGTTGCCTAAAATTCACTTTGTCTAACTTTTTTTGGACAACAATTATAACTTCTAACCACATGGACTTTGAAACATACAAAAAACAATAATGAAAAAAATTATTATTGAGCCATATGTTAAAAATTTTAAATCTTAGCAAGAATTATAAGTGTAAGGTAATAACCATCAACGTAAAATAGCATGAGGTCATAATTAACGATCAATTACAATAACAAAAATTGAAACTAAAATTTTATTACATTCATAGTCCCTCTAAATATGTTAGATAGTAGAAATGTACGTGTTATGAGTTTTGAAAATATTATCAAGAAAAATTAGAAAGTGTTCTTAGTAACATATGGAACAAATCAACTGAATTTGCAATTATAATATCTCGCCATTTTCTCATGTGCTTAAATGTAGGATATTGTAGTTAAATGTGGTATTCATATTCAAGGCTATTTGTATTGCATAGTTGGCATATTCGTTCTTCACAAGAAATTTTAAGCCTTATACTTATTTCAACTATTAGATGATGAGATCTTTTTTGTGCTTTGCTAAATGGGTATCACAAATGATGAGGAATAGAAATAGAGAAATAGTTTACCTTTGAATTAAGACCTTCCTTAATATTAGTTAAATAAAAATATTTTTTTCCTTTTATAGTTTCCAGACGTTTTTAAATATTGCTTATTTCACCAATTTGTGAACTTGCTTAGGATTAAAATAAAGAATATACTTTTAAAGATTCTATTTATTAAGCCATAGAACATCTTCATGAACCTATTTTTTATCTTGGGTTTCCATTATTACTTTTAAAAAGTAATTATCCATTGATACTTTAAAAATGATTATGAGTGTAGGTTATAAATTGACAAATAATTTCAACTTCTAAGAGCATCATCTCTACTTTAAGAAGCATACTAATATATTATGTCTATCTTTTTACTTTGAATTTATCGAGCAAAAAAACCTTATGAATTTCTTCTATTCATTTCCAATATTTATTTGGTAGACCAAAACCCCATACAATACACTCCTAAAGAATATCTTGTTGAGCAATGATATGATAGAGTTATTTTTGAATATCCCAAGATAGAATAGATTTTATTTTACATTTTCTTTAAAAAAAATTATACTTTTATATCACTTGCAACTCTTTGAGTAATTCATTAATCCCATTTGTAATTGTAGGAGCATTCTAGGCCAAGATATTTGTAATTAGAGGTTATGTCTATATGTTCATTTCCTACAGTAAAATTATATATCTTATTACATGTGCCACAAATTATAATTTTGATCTTATGGGCATTAACTTTCATTATTGAATGCTTATAAAAGCTATTAAGAGTTTTAAGCATTTGTTGTAATCCTTTCATTGAATTTAAAATTAAGACAACATTAGAATCAAGTAAGAGTCTAACATGGTCATTTTCAATTGTATTTCTAAATTAACCTAGTATTTTATATGTATACTCTTCAAGTTTATCAATAGAAAGATAAAATAAGTAGGACAAAGAGGACATCCTTGTTTTATGTATACAAAACTATTAAATAAAATTATTTTTTGGTCATTTAAAAATTAGATGCATACATCTTTGTAAAGGTTTTTGGAAGGTAGATAATAGTTTGTTGGATACTTCTAAATTTTCTAGGTGCCTTCATAACTTATGTTAAACTAATGAATCATAGACCATAGAAAATTCTACAAAGAAGATAAATGTTTTCTTGTTTGAACTGCTTACTCTCTAAATAAAATATTTTAAAGTGATGAGATAGTCTTAGGTAGCCTCAATTCATCTTTCAAGCATAGATTCTAGAATAGTACCCAAAACCTTGGCAAAAACATGGTTGATTACAATAAAATTATTTAAATGATTTTTTATATCCTTTTTTATAAAAACATAAACTACTTTATTGATACACCATTCCTTTTCTAACCTAACTTGCAAAGTTAAAATTTAACTTCTTCTAAATGACATTCTATACTAATGGATCTTCCCATTTAAGCATTTCTTTTTATAAGTTATTTACATCAACTTTTTTTCTTAACGCTAAAATTTTTATCCCTTGCATTATGTCATAAAAAAAATGAAACTCTTCCATCCTATCATTGATATTAAATAAAACATGATAAAAATCTCTAATATTGTTGAGAGACAAAGCATACTCTATGTTTTTCTTGTTTGAAATTTGAGACAATTTGATGCTACAACAATAACATAGTTTATGTTATGGAATTTTCCACAACATTAACTTTCATCCTCCATCATCAACTCATCATATTCACCAATTCATTAATCCAAGAAGTTGAAAAATCACATTGGGAACCACTCTTGTGTAATAGATTTCAACTATCAAATCAACTCAAATCAAAATTTCTAGGCAAGAAGATTGTTGAAAGAGGTTTGTATCAAGTATTCACTTACTCCATAACTCTCTCTGATCACAGAAATATTACTTTAAATAGTTTTATTTAAAATCCATTTTTTCAGGGTAGATTTGAGTATTAAATAAATTTCATTTGATTTCAAATATTACATGCTTATAGATTATTGAAAGATCTTTGTATCAAGTATTCTCTCACTCCATAACTCTCTCAAATCACTGCGATATTCATCAATTTCTATTCTGGATGGTAAATAGTTTTATTAAAAACCCATTTTTCAAGATAGATTTGATATATCAAATAAAATTCATCTGATTTGAAATTTTATAGGCTTATATATGGTAGAAAAAGATTTCTAAAAAGCCTAAGATCAACCCAAAACTCATCTAGATAGTAAAGATAGCACAACTACAAAATCAGAAAAATTTAGTTTCTTAGTTGAGCCATTTCTTAGTTGAGCCACCCACATCATCTGATATATTAGATTGTCAAAAATTTACAAAATAAAAAAACATTGAATATTATTACATCTAAAAAAGCTAAAATTTATGTGAGCTAGGTTCAAAGAAAAATGTATTCTAATAGAAGATGATGGAATTACAATGAGAGAACTCTAATTCTTCAATGCAAATTCTATAATAAGAGAAATTTTTTGAGCAAGTTGGATGATAGAGGAAAGAAATGCATTTTTCTTGGATATGATTTTAAAACTAGTAGATACAATTATTATGATCCTATTAAATGCAAATGGTATTCATCAAGGGATGTCATCTCAACAAATTTGAAGCTTCAATATAAGGATAGCATACCTTTTGTAGATGCAACTCAACATAGAATCATGATTGGAGTTATTAGATTTCTATGCCACAAGATCAGATCTTGAGTTTGCTACAACTTACTTATCATGATTCATGCAAGAACCAAGGCAAAGCCACCTCAATAATCTCACACATGTTCTAAGATACATCAAAGGCATAACAGTTCATGGACTCATCTATACCAAAGGGAATGGAGAATTTCATGCTTATTTAGATGCTAACTGGGGAGGAGATCATAATGATAGAAAATCTACATCAAGACTCATAATATTCTATGGAGACAATGTAGTATATTGGAAAGAATAAAAACAAACTTCAATTAGTCTCTTAGCTTGTGAAGCTGAATTCATAGCTATGGCTGAGAGAAGACAACATTTACTTTAGCTCAAGACACTCATGACACATTTAGGATTCCAAGTTATTCTTCTAATTAAACTATTTTGTGATAACATAGCAACCATCCAATTATTAAACAAACATGTGCTACACAAGAAATCAAAGCACATAAACATAAAATATTACTTCATCAAACAAGAAGTAAAGGAGGGAATCATCAAGACAATAAGATAACAAAAATCATGCATTCCACACTAAAGGAGGAACTCTTAGAGATAGTGCGTCATGTCCCATGTATCCAATAAGATAAACAAGATAGAAAAAATAAGGGTAGAATTTGCACTTTGTCTTTACATCAAGCAAAAAGACATATAAATTGTTATTTTATTAAAAGATTGATGAGAGGATGTAATTAGAGAATGAACCCAACCTCTCATGTCTCTTGAATTTCTAGCCTAATTTTTCATCAAATTAGCTTGTCCCATCATATTCTATTATGGCCCCATGAATTGGCTATAAATATGCGAGCAAATCATGTTTGTAAGTGAAGCAATTGATGTTATTAAGGTAATTTGATGCTATAGTAATGAACTAGTTTATGTTATGAAGTTTTCCACTCTAACAACTTTCATCATCTATCATTAATTCATCATATCCACCAATTCATTAATCTAAGAAGTTGAATAATCACATTTGGGGCTACTCTTATGCAATAGATTTCAACCATCAAATCAATTCCAAATTTTTTAGGTAGGTAGATTGTTGAAAGAGCTTTGTATTAAGTATTTACTCACTCCATAACTCTCTTTGATTGCAAAAATATTCATTGTGCAAATCATCAATTTATATTCTAGATGTTGAACAGTTTTATTCAAGTTCCCTTTTTTGGGATAGATTTGAATCATCAAATAAATTTCATTTGATCTAAAATTTTATAGGCTTATAGATTGTAGAACCAGCTCTCCGACAAGCCTAAAATTAGCCCAAAACTCATCTAGATAAAGAAGACATCACAACTACAAGATCAGAAAAAATTTAGTTTTTCTCATTTGGGTGACCCACATCATCCAACATATTGGAATACCAAAAATCTGTAAAATAAGAAAAAAATTTGAATATTCGTACATCCAAAAAATCTAAAAAATTAAATACCAAAAAAATTTTATTTCTTTTTTATCATTTATAAAAAACTAGTTTATCTTTGTTTGATAGATTCACATGTCTTAATTTGAATCAGATTTTTATGACTTGATATTCTTTGGTAACTTCTAAGTCTTCAATAATGTTATAGTTGTCTTACATTCTTCATTAAACCATTGTTGATTGTTTGCATTTTAGGCTTTGAAAATATTGTGGAAACCTATAATTACAATTTTTGTAAGACTCACATTTGGATTTCAAATCTTCTAAATTTCATTTTGAAAATATTCCTTCATTTTTTGTAGTTGTTTTGAAGTGATTTTACCTTTTGGAATATCTAATATGTTGTCTATTTATTAATAACATGAAGTATAAAGGTTGATGATAAGATTTAATTACTTTTTCTACCTACTTCAAAACATTTAATGTTGCCAACATTCTTTGGGCTACAAAGAAGAAAATCAATACTCAATTGCCATCCTACAAAAGGGAAGCCACCTAATTTTGGATATTTATTTATGTCATAGATGAATCCCCTCATAGAATTTATCAAAACTAATTATAGAATTAAAATTTCCTCAAAGATAAAATTTCCCTCTTTGATAAAATCCCATGATAAACCTTCTAGTGCAAAAAGAGCATTCTCTGGGTTTAAAGTGTAGGTTTTTTTTTATGGCATGTGTGAACTTTGAAATTTTGAAAATTTTTGGTTAAAAAAAATGAATTTTTGATTTACCATAAGTTGTAGTTTGTTAACCACAAGATGACCATGAGTCACAGTTTGTAATAAACATAGGTATATAAAGTTTTGAGGATTCCATGAGTGGACCACAAGTAGTGGTGGCTTAGCACAATTGGCCTAGAGTCATCGTGTTTTTACCTTATTTTCTAAGCTAACCACAAGCTAACCATGAGTTATGGTCTTGTTGATTGAAGATACCATGAGTTGTGTGTGGTTGTGATGAACTAAAAAACCTTGATTTCTATAGATTTTGAACTTAGATTTAATAGTGGATTTGACTATCAACATTGCCCAGAGGTGTAAATGATACTGAGGTGATAGCATGAACAAATTAACTTTGATTTTTTATAGGAATTGAATGAAGAAGAAGATAATGACATTTGATTTTCACTATGATGCAATTCTAAAAGTTAAGATGCAAATCTTGATCTAAATTGAAATTTGTTTGATAATAATAATAACTGATGATGAAAATGTTGACTTAAATTGATGAATTAATATCGAAAACTAGTTTGGTAACAATGGATATTGAGAGAAAATTCATAATCAATACTTTATTGTAGAAAAACTAATTATTATATCCATGTATGGCCTTTGAATTTGTATAGAACAATTAGGGTCATACTTAGGAGCATTGAAAAGTCATTCCCTATGGTAGAAAATAAGAAAAATAGAGAAAATAAAGATGAATTAGGGCTAAAATAATATGCATCCATCCATCAACTTATAGCAAAATAAAAATGCATTGAACTTTTAAAATTTTTGTCTTGAAGCTAAAAATTTAATAGCATTGTGCAATACTACAAAGTACCGAAAAGCTTAAAATAAAAAAGATTTTTTGTTGTAGTACTTTTAGTCAAACATGTTGAATATATTCTATCTTTTGTATTTGAACTTCTTGATGAAGATAATTTGAAACCAAAATAGTCAAACCTCCAAATGGGTTTTTTGAGTCTTCAATTTCCAATGTTTTAGCATTATGAAAAATATTAAATTTATTAAAATATATTTATTATGTAACACTCAAGAATTGACATTAACATAGTATGAGTAGCAAACAATTCATCAATAAGGTTACCAAGTTTCTTTGGTGCTATTGCAAAAAGGTTAATTAAATTATTAACTATAATTTACAATTTGTTGCAACTTTTCTTTAGAATATGTGATGCTCTTTGAATTATATATGCCATAGGTTTTCTCTCCTATTGCAAATTGGACCATCTACCTAGGTCAATCCTAAACTATTTGTATCATATAGGATGCATAATTTAAACTATTTAAGTTAACTGTAATTAACATTTAGCAGGTAAAACAAAATAACTTTTACAGTATTTGTTTGTTTATGAATGATTAGTTAGAAGCAATTTTATAATAACTAAAAATAAAAAACTTGAGAAACGTGCTGGTCATACTTTTGTAGACCTATCAACCATAATTTAATTTTACCTATATTTCAAGTCAAAATCCAAAAGAAAATCTTTGTTATTTCTTTCTAACAAAATAACCATGTATGTGGTATTCCATCCTGACAAAAATCTAGTACCGTCCATTGAACAGGATGCTCCATCAAATTTGAGAGAACTTATTGTACAGGATTGCATAAAACTTCAGAGGCTTCCAGAATCGATGGAAAAGCTCAGACGGTTAACTGGTATGAATCTGCATAACTGCACATCTTTGAAGATCATTCCAGATGACTTTGGACGGTTACAAGGATTGAAACATCTGGAATTTCACGGATGCCATGCATTGGAACGCTTGCCAGAGACTTTTGGAGGTCTGAGAAGGTTACACAGCTTGAAGATTGTAAACTGCTCTTCAATGTTGTCATTGCCCGAATCATGTGGGGATCTGAGAAGCTTAAGTGAAGTGACCATTGACCGATGTCACGCAATGGTGTCGTTGCCAGAGTCATCATTGCGATGTTGGCCAAACTTAGTTATGCTAAATGTGCTTGGGTGTGATAAAATAAGATTGTCACCAAAGCAGTTCCAAGGGATTCATTCCCCGCGGTCGCAGCTTACCCTGTCAGTATATGACGATGGCCATAATATGGAGGTTGCACATTCCTTGTTTGGTAGCACGGATCTGCGCAACTTTGTCCAACCCATTCAAATTATTAAGCAACAAAAATACACTGCCGGTTTGCTTTTAGCAGCAGCTAATACTAATAATAATAATAATAGATGTGCGCCTCAATTACGTGAATTTCAATTAATAGTCAATCATCTCATCAACTCTGTCAGCGGTCTGCCCGATGAAACGCATACGCTGCATCTTGAAGGCGTGTGGAATGTAAAGGAGCTTGCCCTATGTCATCTTCCTAATCTGGTGACACTGAATCTCAGTTATTGTTACAATCTCCCAAAGTTACCCGAGAGTATAGGCGGTCTTTCATTTCTACAAAACCTTTCCTTGATTTGGTGCTTGAATTTAGAGGAGGTGGATCCCGTTGGTAACTTACAAAATCTAAAACGCCTAAGAATTGATACTTGCCTTGCTTTGAAAGTATTGCCGCCTTGCATAGGGAATCTCTCTGGACTAGGCAGTTTATTCGTGGAAGATTGCTGGATGATGGAAGTAATCCATACACAGGCATTGTTTAGTCTTTATCAGTTTTGCGTATCTGGCTGTCTTAACCTGAGGAGAATTGTCGGGCTTTCACACCTTTCCAAACTTGTGAATCTAAGAATCGAGGGGTGTTTGAACCTGAGAGAAATCATGGAAGGCCCAGGGCGTTTCAACCACTTGCAGATCGTCAATATCACCGGGTGTTACCGGTTACGTGATTGGCAGCTGTCGCTTAAGCCAAACAGATTCAACCAGTTATTCAACGAGGAGGATACCGACATTTTCAACGAATCATACAACGACGAGGAGGATACCGAGGTAATAATTATGCACTCGTATTTCTAAAATTAACTCTGCATCTTTTGCACTTCAATATGTAATTGCTATGCTTGCATTTAGCACCAAGGCGTGTACATATGTCGTTTATTAATTATTATCCCAATTGTCGTGCTTATTTATCTTGAACTCAGGAAGTGTTGCAGTGGTCGTTAAATGCAAACGGCGGTGGAATATTAAATGTGAAAATGATGCCAGCTTTGAGTTTAGTCATGGAACAAAAAATCAAAGATTTGATTGGCTGCCAAGATATGTGCTGCTTCTTTCATAAACTTCCACCGACACATATCCACGGTGGACATGTCCTTTCCGTCCCATTTATTCCACACGCGGTGGCGCTATGTCTCACCTCATCAGTTTACACCGCTGACCTTCCCAGACATGTTCCCCCGCCTCGAACCAATTTTCAATTCAAAACTGATTATTACAAACATTATGACAGAAGAGGTTATTATGGAGGTTATGACGATTTTGAGCGTTTTGATTGTGGGGAAGAAATCCACTTGGCTGTATTACCCTTTCGCGGGAAAAGGGACATTAAAAGTTGTGATGATGATATCTACGTTAACGTAGAAAAGGGCCGACTCAGATTTGTGAAGAAGCACATCAACGGTTGTCACAGTTGCGAAGCACTTGTAAAGGAAGGATGGATAGTTTATTTGGGTTGCGGAAAAGAATACTTGGCAAAAGAGATCCACAACATCTTTTATTCTGAATTCAGGAAACAACGTTTGATTTCTTGTGCATGGACTCAATTGCCTTCTCAGCTACACATTTATGAATTTTCAGCTCTTGACATTGCAGGTTGTCAAATAACCAAGATCTCTCGTCATGGCAACACTTATATTATGGTAAACATGCCATTTATTTTATTCTTTTAACAGCTGATGATGAATAAGAATATTTGAGTGAACCTTTTAACCAGTATACTTGCATTAAGGTTTGCTTAGGGGTGTTTTAAACAGGAAGAAAAGTCCGGTTTGATATGGAGTAAAAGACGGTGCCTTTTCATGGATGATCAAGCGTTATTACTGCAGCACCCAAAAGGCAGTGAACATAGCTTTCTGGCTTATCCTGGGATTGACCGTGACCTAGAAACAATCGTGGCTAATCTGTATGAAATGTCAATCTCCATATTAGTGAAAGGTGAAGTGGTTTCTTCAAGAAAATTGCAACAAATTATTCCAATAACCGAAGAAGAAATTCCTCCTCTTCTAAACACTCTGCTTCATGGACGAGACTTTCATTCTTCATCACAAACCATGCATAGGCTGAAACTCTTGGTGCTAGAGAATGTGGAGCATAAAGGTTTGGCCTACTACACGAGAAAGTGGGGGGAATGATGGGAGCCACAGGTAAAAACTTGACCATGCTCTTCCCTGGCAGAAAATCAGTTTTCTATGGCTTCCTGTCATTGATAGATTCTTGTTTCAAATGATATAAAGGTTCACGAATGTTTGCACACAAATATGGTTACAATCACCATTCGTTTCCTTCCCCTTTGATTATCTTTTTCTGCTCATCACCATGTGTGGAAGCAAGGTTATATACACAAAATCAGAATACAATGTTAAAATTTAAGAAGCATGGCACCTAAGCCTTAATGAGAATTGAAATTGTAACTTAAATGTATTAGATAATGGTTAGATTCAAAGTTCAGGGAATAAAAAGTTGAATAAAATGATGCTCTATATTTGTTATCAATTGAAGTGAATACTTGACTATGTAGTTTGTGAAGAGGATACGTTTCCTTAACCATTTAACATAAATTGTTAAAACAAAACAAGATGGAAACAAATGATAGCATGCCTTGAAAAAAGAAACATATTTAGTGTGATCTAAAAGAAGAGTTGGATGTTTTAAACATAGAATTGAGAAATTGTTTGATTGAAGCATTTAACCATGAAAGAGAACCTAAAAATAGAAACTTCATGGCAAGAAAATGGTGTTTGTTTTTAATCCACAGCAAATAAACCACAAGTATTACCTCACCACCAAAAAGCAAAACTTGGGAAACATCTTCTAGAGCAAGTTATAATAATGGGTTTGAGGTTGTGCTTTAGGTCAATCCAGGGTGCCCTTCATCCAAGGGAGTTATACACAAATCTAAATACCTATTCAACCAACAGAGATCAATAACAATAGCCATATTTGTTCTCCATGAAAATGTGGAATCCTTACTCACTACTGTAGCCAACTTATAAGCTTCAATTTAGAAAAAATACTAATGCCAAATAGAGCTTATCTATTTTTCTTAAGGATAGCATTGTCCTTGAATCTTCTACATATAGAGATAAAAAGCAATTTGATTTTCCTTTTCAAAAGGAAATAAGTTCAAAGAAGTTGGATGTACCTAACGTTTACAACATAATTTAGACTTTTTCTCTTTAGTGAATCAAGTTCATGATAACACTAATATTACCTAAACTTTGTATACCTATTGACACTCACTGATGCTTCTTTAACTACAAATAATGTTTGCAATCACCATTGAACAAGAAAGGAAACTTTGTGATCGAAGTTAAAGCCTTAAGGAAGCACCATTTGGGGGCAAATGCCAAATTTGCAATCAACTCAACTTAGAAAAGGAGAAAAACTAGCTAATAGTACTACAATAAAAACACTACTCAATCAATTTTGAAAAAGACATTATTGAATATCAAGATATTAAACATAAATGAAAAGGTTAGGAAAATAAATTTTCAGCTTGTTGAATAAGTAGCAGAGACCACTTCTAGAAGAAAATTTTGGCCAGTTTTAGCCAAAGTGGCTAAACATCACATAATTTTTAATCATTGCAAATAAGTATTTATTGCCCTATCAACCCAACTGCTACAATGTAAAGTGACATCAAATAAACTTTCTTCCCCTCAAAAATATTCTCTCTATCATAAATTTTTTATCCAATAGATCCTTTGGGTCTTTTTCCAGTTTTGTTCTAGTTTCCTGGTTCTGCTATCAAAAGGTTGTATGTGAAGGGCCTCAAAAATGTTGAAATTAACAGTCAAAGTGAATTTGAACAACATTAAATATGGTCTAGTGATGATTGTTAAATTTTGGTGAATAGATTATTGATGCCTATGGAAAATCAAAGAAACGTCAAATTAAATGATGCCACTCTTAAAAGGAATTGGCACTTTTTACTAATGCATGTTAATTTGGAAAACAATATACTATATGGATCTTTCATTGGAACCTAGAAATAATTATAATATAGGTACACCCCAAGATCTATCCAATTAGAATTTTAAGAGGGTAGAGGGGGTGTTAGACCCCAAAAAAATGGATCATCATATTTAAAAAATTTAAAGTGCATTAGATCATCAAAGAGAGCATCTAAAGAAAATGCCTCAATAGTTTTGAGGATGTTTTTTCAAGTTTTCATCCTTACAACCAATCTTGAGAAACCTATTCTTTGGGGTAGGAAAAGGATTAGGCCTTGTCTCTATTCAGAAGCACTCATGAGTTTTCACTTCTCACTAAAAGGGTTTTTATAAAGAAAAGGAGCAAACTCTCTTTAAAGAAAAAATAATACATCAATTAGAGATATAGAACAAATAGTAACAAAAGCTAAATGCTTTTCATCCTTGAGTCTCCAATAAAAAGAAATTAACACTATAGAAAACAAACTAATTGTTTAGTGTTCATGAGGAGATTTTTTGCTTGAAGTTGTAGCTAAATCAAACTTTATAACTTAGCATTGCCCACTAGATTTGAACCCATGACTTGGAACTTTTAAATCAAAAGTTTTACCACTAAGCTAATACCTCGTTGCTAATCAAGGATGATTATAATTGAATACAATTGCCTATACAAGGATGATTATAATTGAATACAAGTGTACGAAATTATTTTTATTTCAACAACTAACGATTATTTCCTTAAAAAATTAGTTGTAAGAGATTAATGGCTAGCCTGAAGAGATATTGATATGTTGTAAAATGAAGATTTGAGTGAAAAAATGTGACAGAAAATGAACAAAAGAATGCATCTCTTAGAAAAACAACAAATTAGTTTGGCTGCAAGTGATGATGGTTAGCAAGTAGGTGTGAAGACAATATATAAATGTATTGTTAAATCACATGTGTGCCTACATTTTAAAGTCACTTTATTATTATACTGTGTTAATGGTTAGGTTGAATTTTGTTTTAAACCAGCCTATGTATAGTTTAGCTCTATTAAAGTCCTCTACTACAAATCTGCACTCCCAAATTTGATGATATAGTAGTTGTAGAATTTCTGGGTTCAGTGAGATGCACTTTGACAACTTAAATCTTACATTCAATTTAACCTATCCTAGGCTAGAGGATAGGTCTTACTTCCAAGAAAAGTGCAAGAGGAGTAAATCTCATCAACCTATGTAATCCTTTGCAGTCTCTTTTAGCATGTTTGCTGTTGTTTGCTATATTCATTACTTCATCTCAAATATTCTGTGTAACACAACAGATGGAGCAAAGGTTTCCAACTATGGTAATATGAGAAATCTCTTAATTAAATTAGTGCAGGAATTTAAACTTCACAAAATCATCGTCAGTAATCTCAAAATCCATTTAAACTAGCTAAGAATGAACCTTATCATTTTTTAAAACAACTCAAAAAGATTTTATTAGTTATCAAATTTAGATATGAAATAGAACCAAGAATTTGCTTCATGCGATCTTATAGATCAACCAAAAACCTAATAATACCTATTGCAAGGACAGTAAATCAAACCAAAGCATACATGTTGTAAAACAAGATGGTGAAATATCCATAGCTAAAGTCCAAACATAATCTCGTCTCATCACGGAAAAAAAGTTGTTGGATGCTATTTTTAATCTGCTATGGATGCTTCCTGTTTCAGTAAAATTTAAGTTTATTTCAAGGGAAGAATACTTTCAACTTTCATGTGCCTGCAGGTATCCAAATAATTTAAAAAAAAAAATTTCTAAGAGCTAAAACCAATACAAGAATGGAGAAAGCCTACTAGCACTGACGATTACGGAAGGTTAAGCATAGGACGTACTGTGAAATGGTAGATATGTTGCCGCTCTTTAATTGAAACCTATAATATATATATTGAAATAAAAAAAATTAAATCTAGAGCAAATCGTGACATTTACGTCCCTTTTTGAATGAATTTTTGTTTAAATCTAGGTAAAGAGGTCTAGTACCTAATGTCTTTTAACAAGCAAGTGGATGCTTACTCTAGGTCCATTGATCCATTATGATATGTTCCTGCAAAGACTTTTAAACTCATTTTCCATATTTTAACAATAAGCCATTTTTCACTTGGTTAAAGCATGCAAAATGTTAATATGTTATGCTTTTACTTAATTTATCTTGATTACATGTTGTCATCTTATAAATAGTCAACAATTTAAGGTTTTAGTTCCTCTACTTACTCATGTGACTTGTGATTGTTCATGTTGCTAATTTTTGAGTTTTATAATTTAGAACATAAGAGTATGTAAACACAATGTTGTTTTTAGAGTTGATCTATCCAAGATTAAATAAGTTATGGTCAACTAATCTTTCAAGAGAGTCATTGATAGCATCCAAGATAGGTGAAACCTTTTTGAACCAACTAGTCCTTTAAGATGGTGAATTCTAGGTTAACTTCCGTTAATCTATTTCCTTGACATTCTATGGATATCATGGTTTTCGATATTCATTATGAATTTTATCTCATGGATCTTAAGATCATATTTTATGTAGCATGTGGTCCCATCCTATAGCTTGTTCTAGCTGCACTAAGGTGGTAGGCTCTACTAGAAGGTTTTTGATCCTTCATGCATGTTTGTATGGAGATTTAGGTGACAGAAGGTAGGAGCTTGATGGTGATGGATCTTGATTCATGGAGTTTCTTTCCTTTGTTCCCAAATTTAGTTTTCTTTGAGATTTCATGTATTGATGGTTATGATATAATGAGATTGATGAACTTTGTTATCAACTCTTTTAGATTATGGTTATATTATGATTTATGAGTTATATTATGAGCACTCTATTGTGGATATTCTATTTTACCATGCACTTTGGTTTAAGTTTTATAATGCTTATGGATGATTCTTTATTAAGTTTATGAGCATTATGACCTCACATGTGCTAACCATGAGGTTTATGTAATTTAATTATGAATAATTTTATGAGTTAAATTATGGGGTGTGACAAGTTGGTATCATAGCATGATTTTAGATCAATGATTAGAGTTAGTATTTGCAAATGCCTCTAAGGATAAGGGAAAGTAATAAGGTAAGTTCCAACAACATGCAACAACAATTGCTCCAAACCATGGTGAACTTGTTGAGAAATAGAAGTTGTCAAGGTGGAGCCTTAAGTAACATTATTTATTGTTTACTTTTGCTCAAGATAATAATTAAACCTTTCACTTAAATTAAAGTTTAAAATTTTGTAAAAAGTATGAATTTTGAGAAGAGTGAAATATAAGTTTTCTTTGATGATATATACTAATTTAAATCTAATTTCCATCCTGATATATCATAATTTTCTGATGAATGATTTTAAATTCTCTATCCTAAATTAGTTTTTTCAATCAATGTGCTCCTATAAGGGATCATCATTGAGAGACTCCATGCTCATCTTGCCAAGGTAGGATCCTATAAAGGTCGATGAATGAGTTTAAACCTAACATCTTTTAAGTGGTTGCACCTAGGATTCAACCCAAGTCTTAAAACTTGAGAAACAAACATCTTACAATTAATGTGCTTCTATACAATCAATGAATAATTTAGTAATTTATTCATTTATTTCTTAATAAAAAGGTAATGAAGAGGTATATGCTTAAGTAAGAGTCTTGATATAGAGATATCCTTAAATGGTGTTTGCAAATAAGATTTCTCTAAATCTAATGTTGTTGCTAGGACTACGTGATTATTTAATGGATTCTCAAGTCCCAAGTTAATAAATACATCCAATTTAATTAAATACATTAAAAATTTTCTATTGTACATTTGTTTATAAAATGCGACATGATTAATAGTTACTTTAGTAACAATTAGTGTTCTACATTTATGGAGATTATGCAATTATAGTTAAAGCATTGCATTATGCATGCATAGAAAATTCAAAACTACATTTAATGAGATTTTTATTAAATTGTTTACCTTTAACATAGTATCTTAACTTAATTATCAAATTCCATATCTTTTTAATATATCATGAATTGTCTATTCTATAGGTAATCAATGAGAAGCATACTATGAAAAGAGAAGATATACCACATGGTTTTGGTGAAAAATATTAATAATGAGCAAAGAAAATTCAAAGTACATCACAAGCTTAACATTGAGTAGATATCATAAAAAAAATATGGAAAGCAAAAGCTTTTTGATGGTAGGACTATCTACTCAATTGTTCACAATTAAAGCTTTGAAAAAATAAGTGAAAAAAATCAATTGTTAGGAAGGAGGAAAACCCTAGTCTTAACAAAATTTACAACATTTTTCAACATCCATGCTTGAAATTGAAAAATCAAGGATGACAATTACAACCTCATAGTGCAATGTATTTATAATTTGTCAAAAATAAATTTTAAGGGTTACAATTAAAGGCATAGCTGTTAGAAAATCCCATTTTGTTGGGACAAGGCTAGAATGATGATGATGAAGAATTAGAGGCATAATTGTGGGAGTTAAGTAGAATAATAGACTTGGCTTCATCACTCCAAAAAAAGTGGTAATCTTCAGCAACTAGGACAAACTACATCATAGTCATCATTGGGTGAATCCATGAAACAAAATCTAAAAAGATGGAATTTCCTAAGAGCTATGTTGACAATCCATATGTAGTAATATGCATCACTAGCCCATTGTTGGGTAGAAATGGCTAGCAATGTAACAAATCTGTAAGATTTAAGTGCACTACATGGTGGGCTTTGATTATCTAAAAAGTTTATTTAAAAATTCATATTTTTAAAGTGAAAAAACAAAGTTTGATATATAGCATGTGAGTAATGAAGGAGAAAAATATTATTAAGGTTTTGTTTTTTCAAAATTGAGAAACTAGTGTAACAGAGAGAATTGACAAATGAACTAAGAGTCATAATTAAGATTATTCAATGAAGGATTGAACCTTAATCTCCTAACCTTTGGTTATTATTGTTATTTTTGTGTGATACATTAATTCAATCTCCAAGCATGCCAACATATTATGTTGAAAATAAGTGAAATAGATAGATCTACTAGTTCCTTTCGTAGCAACGAGTGAATGTACGACAATGTTAGGATCAACCAATAATATCAATGATTGAATATTCCAAAACATTTTAAAGAGATACTTGCATGTTGATTGTTTCTTGAACATAACTTAAAATGGTTCTACATGATTTGGCTATTGTGTCCTTGTATCTTAAAATCTAGACTATCCTTATTGCTAGTTAGCTCAATTGGAGATTCATTCATTTATCAAAATATAAATTGCAAGTTTAGGCTATATGATTGAACCAATATTATTCATCTTGAGAAACATGAGTAACATGTGAAATGAGCAAAATAGATTGACAATGGTTCCTCCTTCAAATACCTTAAACATCTCCTTGTATTATCTCTACAATACTTTAAATTTTTTTAAAAAAGATCTTCAAAACTTTGAACACACACATACATAATAGTCTTTGTATTTTTTTTTAACAAGACAATAATCTTCACATCCTATATGCATACAAACTACGTATAATAGCCTTTATATTTTTTTTGAACAAGACAATAATCTTCACATCCTATACGCATACAAACTAGAAGTAAGGTCCTGCACATTCTATACTCGTGATAGAATTCAAAATCAAATTGGGTGTATCTTGGTGATTAACATAACATGTCATAGGTTCTTTCTGAATATGTTATGTTGAGACAAATACAAACTTAAACTCATCCAACAGATTGTTAGGGTGTCCACAAACAAATAGACTCTATTGTAAGGATATTCCAACCTAAAAATAACTATAAATTCAAAACTAAATCACCGAAAAAAATTCTAATTCTAAATTGATATATGTTGTAATTTTTTACAAAAATAAAATAAAAAAAAATTATTTGCTTTCTATCAAAGTTAAGGTTTGGGAAAAAAAATATCATTTGATTTTTTCAATTAGAAAAATGAAGAATCAGAAAGTAAAACTGTTGGCAGACATCCCTTTTTTATTGAAGCAAAAAGAAAAGGTCTTTCTATAGTTTTTTATTTTAGAATAACAAGAAACCTTTATTCAATATTCTATTGAATTGGAAATAGATTTCATTTTCCTGAAGCTAGAAACTAGCAACAAGACTTCCGCTTTTTCTACAATTGTACAAATGTAACTCTATTTGGTTCTATATTTGTTTGCTATGTAGACAAACCATTTTTGGTTATTCCATTTCTAGTAAAATGTCAAAAGAAGAAAAGTTGAGCTTAAGAAATGATAGTATTGAATTCAATTGTTATATTAGAGTAACAATTTGCAAGATTGCAACAAATGTTTCAAGGCTTATGTCAATTAGGGGGAGTGAAAGATTGAGAAGAGGAAAATATATTTGTTATTGTGCAACTTTTGGTTTTTTATTTTCCTAAAATATTATCATGGAGTTGAGGGAATTTTGTGATAATAGTTATTATTTAAAATAGCTAGACCTTCAATAGCTTTAAAATCCAATTTGATTGTCTTTTTTTGTTTCTTAGAGATGTTTTGCAGGTGAAGATTTTTCTGTTCATCTTCTTCATACTCTTCAATCCTGGTTTTGAATATATGTCCTGTTCTGCCAGTGTACAATACACTCCATATCCATCTAATCATTGAATGATTCATAATCTCTATTGTGTATTCTGATGGTGGGAATAGGTCTCCATTGTTTTGTGTTTGTATAAAATTCATGTTCCTATTATGTTTGTAATTCACTCCCCGAAGTATAACTTAAAACAAAAAGTGCATGTAAACTTGTTTGAAAATGCTTGCAGATTTAGATCATAGCTTGCCAATACTATGCAAAACCTGGATCAATTCTCCCCTAGTTTCTAACTAGTAGTACATCTATTTAACTATGAGATACAAATGCCACCGGTTCCCCAATGCTATTTTTCAAATAGTTAATGTTCACATTTCATGGAATAAAAGACACCTTAAATAAATGAAATTAATATAGAACGTTAAATCTCTTTGTTATTAACTATCTAAAAAGATAACTTTTTTAATATTAAAAATACTAGTTAATTTCCTTCAACAAATACCTAAAATTTTTTAATATAGCACTTATTTGAATATAATTTTGTTCTATCAAAAAGGTAATTCTTTTATGTTAGACATAGTCTATAAAAAAGCATACCTTAGTAGCAATAGACTAAAAAATCATTCCAATAGTCAATCTAGAAGGAAAACCATATGGATTACATATAATGTCTAGATGCATTCTTATAATTGCTGAAAATGGCTTGTCAATATTAGGTCATACTTGTAAACAAAGGCCTTTTTGTCCATGTTGACAACTAAACTTGTCTGTAATTTGAGGATTTTGACCATGATGAACTCGTATACTAACATATAGAGTTTTTTGAAAAACATAAGCATTAACATCATTAATCAATTCATCAAAATTTGTGGAACTAAAAGGTAATGATAAGAAAACAAATTTTTTTACACTAGAAGGTAACAATTTGTATAGTCAACTAAATGATATTTTTGAAATTGTCAACTAGCCATTAACATTTTGTCTTGGAAAAACCAATTGCAAGTGTTGATAAATCTAGTATGATTTGAAGCATCATTGAAAAAATATCATAATTACTTTTTCACATCATTAAGCATGTATAATGTTTTAAGAATGACCAACCCAATCCAATTTTGAATCAACATAGGCATTGCTCAACATTAACTGTAGTCTACATGATTAATTGTAAATTTCTTAATCTCTTAATGCATGTACTTAGGCTGATATGTAAAATGTAAAGAAAATACACTAATTAAGCAATATCCTTAGTTTTTTGAATAAACTCAACCAAATTTGAAGGACCATCACCTAGAGGCTCAATACTCATCCCACTAATGCAAATCCTGGAAGGGTCATTGAATGAGCAAAAGCCTAACCTCGTTTTGAGTGGTTGTGCCCAGACTCAAACCAAGGTTTTACAACTTGAGAAACAAGCACCTTAGCATCACTCTACATTATGGTCCTAAAACTAAACCAAATCTATCTTTTAAAAATACATATATTATAAAACCTACCTTTTTTAATTTATAAATTTCAAGTTTATAGATGCAATTTACATTGCCATTTTAACAAGCCAATTTTTATATTTTTCCTTAATTGTAACCTTTTTCTAAGTTAAATTGAGCACTAATATAGTACCTTCTGCATTGGATCCTTCATTTTTGTGCCTATGGCAGTGACATAGTCAACAATACTGGCCTCTTCTCCTTTGAGATTATGCAACATACTTGTTGAAGTTATAGTATCAATGATATAACAATAAGCTTCTCCACTTACAATACTTTGAAAAAAATTGAAAATTAACTTGTAAGTGACAATAATTTATGTAGCCAGTTTACCCATAGGATACCATAAATGTAATGCCACATGCATAACCTTCCCAACATATGGAAGTCCATCTGTATCAATTAAATGGATATAATAGGCATCTTTCTAAGATCTCCCAAAAATTTTCATAGTGCTATGTTTTCTATTTTTTGTTTCTATCAAATCAATAGTGTGTCTGCAAATTCAATCACATAAGTTTAGATTAAATAATTACTAATATAATAAGGCAATACTGATATTCAAAACTGTGAATAACAGGAAATGAAATCATGTCTTTTCCATTATAATGGTATTTTTTTCCTTTGCTTGTGATGCAAATTCTTCCTTGCATTGTGCATGATATCTATCTATCTAAGCTTTACAAGATTTAGAAACACAAAAAGTGTCCAAACAAGCTTGCAGATACGTATTTTAAACAAACATGAAAGCATGCTTCAAAAACTGAAGATTAGTGTGGTAAACAAGAATAACACATATTTTAATGCACTTTATGCACATTAAAATGAAACAACATTGGATGGCAAAAAATAAAATTATGCCACTATATAAAAAAATGAATTTAATTAAGGAAAATCCAAAGCCATGAAGTAAAGAGATATGCCTTGCTAAACATGTTACTTCACAAAGTTGCAGCCAAAGGTGTTATTATTATTATTCTCTTTAATTGTTAAAAAATTCAATATTTTCCCTAAAATTTTGCAAAAATTATGAAAATATTTTTTTGTATATTCTAGATGAAATTTTTTCTAGGAAAATTGAGCTAGTTATCTCAGCAGCAAGTTCAAATAGTTATCAATTAGTCAACCATCAATCCAACAATTAAAAATATCTTAAAATGCCTAATTTTTTACATTTTTTTGGTCTTGTAAGTAGTGCCGATGTATGGTCTTTTAGACATAAGAGTTCAATTCCAAAAAAATAATGCATAGAAGGCAACTCAATTTTCTAGTCATGCCATTGTAGCCATAGTTTTAAACTTCCTAACTAGCAAGGTTTTCTTTGTTAATGTTCATCCTTGACATAAAAAGGATATTTTCTCAATGTACACATGCCATCCTTGTAATAGGTCATGCTACTATTCTCTAATAAGTTCCAATTTTTTCAAATGTATCCAAGGGCACTCATATGCTTAGAATTAGATAATGATTGATTTCATTGCTAGCTATGCAACATCATAAAAGTGTTTTGTATTATTTTCAGAGCTGAGTTTCAACAACCATTTGGAAAAATTTTCTTCAAAGAATGTTTCATAACAAGCCAACTCTAGATTTCATGCATCATGGCTTAGCATTTAGTAAAAAGCTAAGGGAAACTCATCCTTCCTAAGCCACCTCAAATTTTTAGCACATTTTAAGGTTTTTACGCTACTTGGTTTTGTTTCTTGTATATTTGCAATTTGTCTATGTTGCCAATGAATCTTTTCAAGGTACCTTAAAGCACCCACCATCTTTGACATTGAAGGCTAATTATGTTCATCTACAAAGATTTTAACATGTAAATTTTCATTTTAAGTATTAAAAATGAGTGACATATTTTGCAATATGATCTTGAGTAGCAAGATTTAAAAACATAATTAGAAAGAACAAAGTGATTTCTTAAAAATCAGAAAGAGCGTAAGAAAGTAATTATGTTTTTCGTATTGCTAATAACACAAGTAATATGCACTATTCACTATAAATGTTTACATGGTTAAAATATTCAGAAATTAATGATATGAGATATCTTTTAAGTTATAGAAAAAGGAAGTACTCCTAAATTTAAAAACTAATATGAAATATCTTCAGTAATGATGAACAAATAAGTTAAGACATACTTGATAAATCTGGCCATGACAAAAATCATGTTCTAT
This sequence comes from Gnetum montanum, assembly GCA_015680685.1. Lineage (NCBI taxonomy): Eukaryota > Viridiplantae > Streptophyta > Gnetopsida > Gnetales > Gnetaceae > Gnetum > Gnetum montanum. The sequence goes on from MNCI01004872.1 coordinate 1,841,133, forward strand.
TGAAGATTTGTTCAGGATCATAGCATCCTCCATATTATATCTAAAATCATAATAAATGATAAAATATTTGTTAAAAGCAAATATTTTATTGGAAAAAAAATCATTGCACAAATTATCATTTCAATTATAATAATTTACCATGTATAAGAAATAACAATAACAACTTCATTTGTGCTTGAAGAATATTCATCAATATGATATTTCCTATATCCACATGTATGAGTAATAGGTGTTTGGAGTTATGAAAATAGTAATGATAAAAATTTATTGCTAAATTACCACATCAATAAATTCACCTTAGGCAAACATCAATTAAATTTTAAAAGTGTAAAATGATGTCTAAGAATTTTAAAAATATAGCCAAGTAAACATGAGAATTGGGCATTTAATCCTCACTTGTAGATCATAAATCTTGTGGTCACTACAGTATTGAATTGACTAGGCTGGAAAACCCATTGTTTGCTTTACAATATGTAATATGAAATACAAATATTTCTTTAACTCATTCACAGCTATGCCTTAGCCTTGATCAGATTCTCCCCATATGCCCAAGGGGAACTCTAGGTTGTAGTTGCCTATTTTCGTAACTTGTATGATCAGAATAAGAGGGTTAATTATAAACTATTGAAATGTATTAATGAGCAAAAGAGTACCCCCTATGCCCAATGATATGAATTACAAGTGTTTATGCATAATCTAGTTGAAGTTCATGGATAGAACTAGTTTGGCATCTAGATTGTTAAGCATTGATCATAGGACACTATCTTCCCACTTGGACTAGTGATAGCTTTATCATGTATAGTTTAGTCCAAAGTGAGACATATGATTGTTTATGTTGTTGCAACCTTAAGATAATCTTAATAACAATAGAGAAATTAATTATTCAATCTAATTAACAACAATAATATAAATCCTAAACTAGCCTAAGGTTGATGAGTGTCCAATCCCAGCTTACTGTACATGTCCTAAACTCACGTATTCACTACTAGGATTACCAAATGTTATGCTACTAGGAAACTAATAGGCGAAGCTAAAAGTTGGTATAGATTTTTGGAACTAGATTCAATCCACCAGTGGCCCACAATGCTAGAGTTCTTTAATGAAAAATACCAAACCTATGTGAGAGTGTCCAACCTGAGAAAAAAAATCCAAGGATGAAAGTAAGAAAAACATGAATCCTTGGATGTGGCCTTGGATAGATACGATTTGCTACTACATAGATGTTTAGGCCATGATTTCTCTCAAAACAAGTAGCTTTTCCACATCATATATGGGCTTCATAATCAAATGAAGGAGACTCTTTGGTTATCCAAATTAAAAGCCTATAAGATACAAAGGCTAGTTGAGTAGCTGGAAAAAGAAAAATAAGAGCTATGTAAACAAGAGAATGTAGGGGAATACAATTAGAATCCAACTCTTCACAAGAAGGGGGTCCATATTTATGATGAGGAAAAAGAGGCAGCTCTTGATGAGGTGATGTCACAACAAACCTTGCCAATACAAAATTCTATTACTAAACTTGAAGCAAGGATAGATAAGATGTGAGAATTGATAAATGAAAACGTTACAACCTACTTGAAAACCATAGAGGATTAAGTGACCAAAACAAGAAGAGGAAAAAGACCAAAGCAATATGCAGGAACACTTATCGGAAAAAAGGAAAGTAATTGTAGTAGAAGAGGCTATAGACTCAACCACATAAGAGGATGATCATCCAAAGGGCTATTGCCCACTTATGTTGCATCTACAAGAGTATGGGGTTTTTGTTTTGAATTCCAAGTTTGTACAAAAGCAAATGCCTAGAAAAATACCTTACTTAAAAGGTAATTATAGGAAATCCTATAACCAACCATACTATCCAGTGGGACTTCTTATTAGCCTCAAAACTACTATTAACTATAGTGGAAAAGCCCATAGTTGTGGCAGAGGCCATCAACAAACCAGTAATACCCTTATTACCAACTGGACCCATATGGATACTATGTTCAACAACCTATTTCTCCAAATGGCTCTACTTCCTCTATCTCAAATCAGTACTACCACTCTCTCAAATATCATCAACTCGTAACATCTCTTGTGGGATTGCCATTTGGTATCTCTTATCCTCTATCACATCCTCAATATTCTCATACTTTTCTCCAACATATGTCACCACCACCAACACAAGAAGGATTGGCACCACAACCTTAATAGAAGAATGCCACTTGTGCTATGAACATACAAACAAATGATAATGTTGGTAGATTTCATTAAAAGTCACAAAAATGTCCTTTCTTTAGGACAGTTTCCACATAGGTGAACAAAACTTGTAGACCTACTAGCTCATCAAAACCAGTGCAAGGCTGATCTGGTGCAATACCATTTCTCACAAAAACAATGTCTCCTAATCATATGCAAAAGCCAATAACTATCTTCACTCCAACACAAGATGTAAAAGATGAACCTATCATCATGGAGAGATAGGAAATTCCATGTATTACTAATAATAATAATGGATGTGGTTGTCTACTAAAACTTCAAAGTATTAATATGATTCCTATACCAACCCATAACAAAGTTAAAGAACAAGTGTGTGTGCAAAACCAAGTCCACATAGGAGCCACTAAATTATAAAGACACCTCATGGCTTGAAAATGAGAATGCAAAACCATTCTAAAAATGCATGGAAAACTCCAACCCACTTATTAGATCTTGTTTTTCCTATAAGCTTAGTGTTGGCACATTTGGCCATTTCATGGAACAGTTGGATTATCATATTCCAAATTAGAATAGCGAATGTTTGAGAATTTAAAAGTAAACATATAGCTTAAAAGTTATGGGATGATGAGTATGTTAGTATAACCTCATTACAGTTGGCAGGGATTCCAGATCTGTGTAATAAAGAGAATACAGATGTTCTGGATTGCCAAAAAATAAATAAATAAATTTTTTTCATGTTGCATAGCAGAGGGCATGTTTGATTGCCATAGATTCAAGTAAGTGGGGAGGAGCATCATAGTTAAATGTTTTTTTGATTATTGCAGAATTTGGACACGTGAGTTTTGGATTCTTCTGGTCCATTTGAATAATTTGGGCATCCAGAATCTGTTGGCGTTAGGGCTGCGGCTGAGCTGTGAAGAACATCGCACTAACAAACAATGTTGGTGTAATCTGTTTATCTGGAGTTCAAACCCTTGAGGGATGTTAGGAAGATCCTCAATCAATTTTATCTATAGCCACATCAGAGGATATGGTTGATTTGTCATGAAAAGAAAAATTATCAGAACTTTGGCATTCACAACATGCTCACCAAGATGAAGCAAATCGCGGAGGCATACTCAGGAACCACCGTTTGACACGCCATCATCATGGTGCCCGCATACTTCAACAACTCATAGCTCCAGGCCAGCAAAGACGCTGACACTGTCACTAGCCTCAATGTCATGCATATCATCAACGAACTAACAGCAGTGGCAATCGCGTACGGGCTGGGCAAGAAGACCTCAGGCCAATCCAAGGTAGAGCGCAACGTGCTCATCTTTGACCTCAGTGGTGGCACCTTCGACGTCTCCATTCTAAGGCAGAGGTAGGCTTTGACATTCGTGTGCCACCTACGGTTTGTTCAAGATCATTGGAAAGATGGATTTTAGAAGAATGGGCACCTGCTTCATGCAATATGACATTTGAGTTTGTACAGAAAGTACCTGCATTGAACAGGCTTGGGCTTCTACCTGTGACAGTAGCTAATGATTCAAATCCCTAGTGGACGTTGCTTGAAAGGTCTGTATTAAATGCTGGAGGAAAACTTCACAAAGCAGAAATTTTACCAGGTACCATAGATGCACGCTATGTACGGGAGGTTGGAATCCCAGCACTTGGATTCTCACCAATGGCAAATACCCCAGTTTTAATTCATGATTACAACGAGTTTATAAATGAAGCCGAGTATGCTAAGGGAGTGAAAATATACGAAGCGATAATTGAGTCCTATACATCCTACTCTGAACTTGAGGAAGTCCACTTGGAATTGTGAAGCGATGATCAATTTGCTCTACTCAAGGATATAAAACACCTTGCAAAATTTCTATTATAGTTATCAAAAATTGAAGAGCATTTGTGAGAAGCGAAGGTTACAACAGTTGCATATTTTTACGGAACACATGGCAACATTACTGAACGCGGTGGTAGAGCCTTCTTTCGTGGTGGCAGTTGATAATGATTTTAGCAGGGCGGGATAATTTGGAACCATTTACCGACAGTTCCAGGATTGGCGCCTTCACATTCGGACCTCAAATTTTGAGCCATCGCCGGATTTAAATTTCTATTTCCAGGGGTGCAAGAGCAGATAAATTATTTTTATAAATTAGCTACCGCTACCATCAATGTCCACACCCCAAGGTGGATATTATATTATATTTTTACCATCACTTTGTTCAAAAAATTACTAGGGCTTAATGACATTAAGTGTTTAAAATTCTAAATAAAATAATTAATTAAAATAAATTGGATATTTTGGACTTATTTTAATTAAATAAATAAATAAATTATTATAGGCTATTACTTACAAAGGCAATATTTACACATGCCAATGTTAGCATGATTTTCTCCTAACTTTCTAACTTCCTAACTTCCTAAGTTATAACTTACCTAATTTGTTGGGCAAGTTAACTTCCTTACTTGGGAGAGAAGTTAGCTAAGATATTTTAGAATGTAACTACCTTTGAACCCTATAAAAAGGCTTCAGGAGTTAGAAGGAAAAAAGGGGGGGAGGACTTGGAAGAAGACATTGATACCACACTTGGGGAATACTTGGGCTCTCACTTGGAGACACACTTTGGGTCTTGGGAAGAGCATTTGTAAAGAAGAAAGTGTGAAAGATTGCTTGTAATATGACTTGCTAAAGAAAGGATTTCAGCCTCTTTGTCATGGTCCTGTGAGTTATGCTTTTTATTTTTTATTTTGTTTAAATATTCTAGCTAGTGGTTTAGAGAGTATCATCCTTGGCAAGTAATTTTGGGATTTTTAGATCACTCTTATTGTTTTTGTTGTATAATTGAAAATTTCTATTAAAATTTTGCCATAGAAGCGCTTGTGTTTGAAAGCCTTAAGAGCATTTTAGTAGTGAATTTTATTATTGTGCAACGTATAAGAATCGCTATTGGGATTTTTGTAAGAGAGCCTCTGGTTGTAGTCAAGCTGTTGAATGATTCAATAGTTAAGAGGGTTCAGAAAATCTTTGGTATTTTGATGGGACCAGAATAGCTTCTTTTTATCTTTAAAGTGAATCTCCGTGGTATTTCAATCAGAAATTGTCAGGTATTTTGAAGGTTATGTTGAATGCAATTGTTGACGTCCATTATCTAGCCAAAATGGAGTCTCGTACGTGATAGTTTACGTAGCAATTTTTGGTAGCATAGTAGGATTGTCTTGAAGAAATTGCTTATTTGAGCCTTGGAAGTTTGAACAATTCGTAGATATTGAATTTGGGATAGCTTTATTGCGAAGTGTTTACTCATATCATTTTATCTTGTTTAAACATTTGAGGTCTACACAAATCTGCTTTCTTTTCTGTCTATTTCCATTGAATCTTGCTCTATTTCTAGTTTTCTTGTGGAACTATCTCTTTCTCTGGGGAAAATTAGAAGTAGATTCACGGAGTTGTGCTCAAATTTTTTTGCAAAATTTTATTTTTTACAAGTAGGTATTATAAGGATTGTGTAGACTAGGTAATTAAACAAAATAGAAACTATCAACAACTCATAGTACTTGGCAAAGTTGGCTGAATCTCTTTAAGATAAGTCATTCGTAGTTTACACACAACGCAATCATTTCATTTTTCACAACCGCACGCCGCAACAGCACACACACATACTCACATTAACTACTGAGTCTATTTGGAGGTATCTGGGCCTCGGTGTTGCCAGAGACCAGCAAGCACCTAAACCCTATTCGAGGACACTCGTTGGTAGTCGCATCCCAAACGGTCGCCAACATTTAGTCATGGGGAAAATGCCCCATCCTGAATCAAGAACTAATAAGTGAATTTGCACTTTTTTTGTTTTACACCATCTTTAGTACATTTTCTATTTTCTTGGGTATTTTACAATTTTTTATATATTTTTCTTTATTTGAGTTTTTCTTACCTTTCTTTATTTTTCTTTATTGCCATTAGGATTTGGTGCCAAGCTACAGCTGCTATCGATGATTGTTTAAACTTTATTGATTACTTGATTACAAATGGCTGGATTTCATTTTAGAATGTTGATGTTTACTAATTGAACATTGATTCTTTTCATGTTAATAGGCAGTGAGTCCATGTCCTCCATCACTCCACTTAACTTTATGATGCTTCCTCATTTTGGAAATATGAGGTCCCTTATTAATAACTTATAATGAACTCGTGACATTTGTGCTTTATGAACTTTGGATGAATTAAGTGGATTGAAAAGGGTGTGACTTCAAAGGCATTTCTCACTTTTGTGCTTGCCTTCCATCTAAGTTACATGAACATTTCCATGGATTTCTTAGCATTCCGATGTAGATCAATAACAAGAATTAATGTCTTTACATGATGTGGTTCCCATAAAAGAAAAATAAAAATACAAATATGAAGGAAATTCAAAAAACATCCATTAGACATAATAAAGGGCTACCAGAAATAGTTATGGGGTTGGAAAAACATGTTACCCATTCCTGAAGACATCCCTTTAACTAAGGTTTGCTTTACTTCTTGCTTCTCTTTTCTTCTTCTTTAGGAATGGTGAGTGGTTTGTGGTGATGTTCTCATTTTTTAGAGAGTGGAATGGTCTAAAGTGTCAATGAAAAGTTATTGGAAGAGGATTGTCTTGATGTGGGCCAAGTAAGAAAGTTCTTAGGTCATAATTAATCACATCTTTCACAAGGGACTTTATGTGGCCATCATGGAAAACTTCATTCCATACTCCATCTTCTCCATCACTTCTTTCCATTAACCACCTCACTACCTATTTTTCATGATTATTTTGATGGGTTCATTGGTAAATGGTTGAAATTATTTGATGACTTCTTTGGTGATTTGTTCTTTAACAATCCACAACCATTAATCATCCTGGGGGTCCATGGATGCCTTGGCTTGAGGGCATTAAGGGCATGAGCCTACTCTAGGGAGGATCCACTAGCATACTCCTTGGTTGGGATGGTTACACTTCTTATCCTTTAGCTATTTTGCTTTCAAATGTTATGAATTCAACATCGATTACATCTAGTTTTGCACTCCTTGACCAATAATCTATGAATCATATCTCTTTTTTTTTTTTTTGCATATTCTAGCAATCTTTAAGCATTTCATCTTGTTTGTAACTTTTTTAGCTTCCTCTAGACTCCAATTTCTTGAGAGAAGTCCTTATTTTTTCTAGTTTTTTATGTGGAAAAATTTTATTCTATTGTTACATCAATGCATCCCCATCGATGTAGAAAAAAATGCTATAGTAGTGGGGACTTTGTCATTTTTTTTACATTTTCCATTCAATGCTAACGGATTTTTTGTCATTTTTAGAGCTCGGAGCCTTCCTATGCCCATAACTTTAAAACCACTTATTTAATTCACTCTGTTCATTGGTACTATAGCTACCAAAGGTGAGCTTTATGTCATGGGGGTCATAAACCATAGGTTTCTAATAGATTTTTTTTTTTGAAATTTTTCTAACTCACACAAGGTTTAACTAACAAAATAATATTGAAAATCACTAATTCATGTAAGTTAAACCTTACCAACAAACTTTGGTAGTTATGAAAATAAAATAATATTAAATTAATTAATCCATCATAATCACAACTCAGCCAAAGTATAACTAATCAAAAGAGACAAGGTATGTAAGTGTTAAGTGACACATAAAATGCTAATCTTGGGTAATGTTGTGATTGCAGATCGCACCTAGACAAAGAGATAAACAACCATAAGAAGGAGGATCATCCCAACTAAGGGATAATTGGCCTAGAGAAGGAAGGGGTTGACAATAGTAGCAGCTCCAAGAGGAAGTAGTAGAAACACATGCAACAAGGCCTCTTTAGGAGGAGCTCAAGGTGGAGTCTATTAGAAGGATTCCCATAGTTGAGGTTGGGCAATCACATTGAGACAAGGTGCCTGGTCCTAGAACAAACATAGAAGTCACTTGGACTAAAGCCTGCCTAAAGCATAGTTGTTCCAAGGATGTATAAGGTGCTATTCTTCAAGAACTAAACTTTGGTCCTTTCTTGGACTTCGCACCATAAGAGGTCAAAACACAACTATAGACCTCTCCCATGTGGCCTATCTTCACTTCCAGTGGTGAGTGCTAGATGGGAAAAATGTACCTCTTTTGGACCAATAGGTAGGCAGATGCCATAGGGAAAATAAAGGACATTAGTGTATCCTACTCTTTAGAGGTCATTGTAGAGGTCCTTAGGTTGCCAGATACTAGGGTAGCCTTGGTGGAAATCTTGACGCTAGAGGACCTAGAAGTGAAGAAAGAATGGGTTCAATGGTGCTATGGAGTAAAGTATAAGGAGTATGGTGCACTCATTAAGGTAGAGAGGGCCTATTTCAAAATTGTAGCCTATCACCTCAATCCAATGGTGAGGCCAAGAAAAATCACCACCTTCTTTGCTCATGTGTGTGTCATTCTAAGCGGTAAATTCCTCATCAACCTTTCACATCTCATCTTCCTAGAGATTGAGAAGTGATTTAAAGAGAATAGGTGTGGGAGGAAGATGCTTCCCTTTCTAGGCCTTATCAAAAAATTATACAAAAGGAGAGGCATAGCCTACTATGATAATGACACCCTTTGTCATGCTTCTATTACCTCTTGGTAGGAGATGATGAAGGATAAGGAACCCACTAATATGCAAGAAGAAGAGTGACCACCATCACCAGTAGCCACTTAGGAAAACATTTTAGAGGCTCATGTTGCCATTGAGTGCATGCAAAAGCTCCATGAGCAACTCCTATAGTAGCAACAAGCAAGATCAACTGGTGGTGACCCATCAGTCTACTACTGAGTTATGAGCCATTTGAATAAGGTAACTCAAATAGTAAGTTGGTTGGAGGAGACTACATCATTGTTCACTACCTAAAGGATGGAGGTGCTTACAAGATCAAATCCTAGTACCCAAGAAGTAATGGTGTTTCTTCTAGGACAATAGTAATTCTCAAATATTTTTGGGAACACCATCACTTTCTTGGTGCCCCTAGAGGATGGTGAGGGGAAAACTATCTTGGCGATGCAGCACCAAGGATAGGAGATAGTGGTGGAGGTGGTGGTTGATTATGTGGCAAAAGCATTGAATTATCCTATGGCTATCATGCCTGATATTGCTGCACTCAAGGACATGTAGATGTTTGTAGGAGTAGCCAGTGCAAGGCTTAGCATAGCCCAGCATGAGGAGGTGTTGGATCGATTGGTAGGAATTAGGAAATTGTTTCCAAAGATCTTTGATCTTCTAGATAACATCATTGCCATCTAGTTGATGCCATTAGAAGCTAGGAGCAAACTCATCATTGCCAATGCGCAACTCGAGATAGCTACATCCAAAACCCAATGATTAGTTGTTGATGATTACTAGAAGCTAGAAACTTCTATCAGAGTGATTAACATTAAATGTAAACAATTTGCTACCTAGTTTGTGAATGTCAAGGAGTTTCTCTCAACCATGCCTTATCCATGGGATGTTTCCATACTAGCTCACATCAGTGATGCTACATGAATTATGTATGATCCATAGACTAAGGAGGAGAAGATGAAAGCACTACTAGATGATTTTTGTCTTCCACCAGAAGTAGCAGTTGTAGCAGAACAGTCTCAACCACTTCAATCTCAACCACCACATGCACCAAAGACAGGGGAAGGTCCTTTAACACCTGAAGAGCCTCCATCTCTTGGAACCATTTGATCTTCTTCTCATCTTCGATCATTAAGGAGTTCTAGCTATTAGTTCTTGTATGGGTATTCAATTTTGTTTTCAGGATCACCCATTTTTATAATCATTATCAATCTGTACACTTGGGCACTTAGCATTAGTTTTTGTGTCAATCAGTTAGTCAATGGTTTCATATCTTCCCAAATTTTGTAAGAAGCTCAATCCTTCTTTTGTTTATTGGAGGATGAGTTTTCAATCAGTCATAGAGGTATGATGAATCATCGTCAATGGGCTACATCAATGAGTATGCGTTGACACATGTTTTGATGCATCGATGTGGTAGTTGAGTCTATCTATATAAATGAATGCACCCACCACATTTATGGAATTATTAAGTCAATAGAGTAGGTAGGTTCTTACAGTTTATTTCTATAATAGTTAGACTATTCTCTAAGTTCTTGTAGTAGGAGTTAAGAAGTGTACAAATCCTTATTTGAGCACTAATGTAGTTTGACACTTCGATGTGATGGAAATAAAGATGAACTTCTTGAAATACCATGCAACATTTGGAAATAGTTTAATGTTTACTTTAATGCACTTTAAATTCATTTATGTAGTTAATATTTACATTTCCATGCATGTTAATCAATTGGTGGAATGAGCATGACCAATTTTGAGCATAAACATGTGTTCACTTGATAATCCCATTAGTGTTATTACTTGGTTCACCAAGTAGAATAATGCTTGATGATCCCATTAGTGGATACGTGAGTTTAGGACATGTACAACAAGCTAGGAATGGATAATCATTGTCCTTAGGCTAGTTTAGGATTTATATTTTCTTTGTTAATTAGATTGAATAATTAATTTCTCTATTGTTGTTAAGATTAGCTTAAGGTCACAAAAATATCAACAATCATATGATTCATTTTAGAATAAATCATATGTGACAAAGCTACCACTATTTCAAGTGGGAAGACAACATCCTGTGATCAATGCTTAACAATCTAGATGTCAAACTAGTTCTATCCACAAAATTCAACCAGATTACACATGAACACTTGTAATTCATATGATTGAGTGTAGGGGGTACTTAACCAGTCACCCTTGGCATTGTTGCTGAGGATGGTGATAGTTATCTAGATTAGTTATATTATACATGATAATTGTAAAGTTATTAATGATTTATCTTTTAGAAAATATTAATATTTTAAGTCACACACGTTATCAAATAAAATCATGTCTTCTTCACATAGGACCAAGAATGCATCACATGATGAAAAGAGAAATGATAGGATCTATACTGAAGAGAATTAGAGTGAAAAACCTTAAGGTATTAATGATGAACAACATAATACCCACTACGTCCAACCATAAGAATTACAAGCATTCACATACAATCTAGTCGAATTCTATGGATGGAACTAGTTTGTCATCTAGATTATTAAGCATTGATAGTAGGGTTCTATCTTCCCACTTGGACTGGTTGTAGCTTTTTCATGTATGGTTTAATTCAAAGTGAGGAATTTGATTATTGATGTTGTTGTGACCTTAAGCTAATCTTAATAACAATAGAGAAATTCGTTATTTAATCTAATTAACAACAATAATATAAATCCTAAACTAGCCTAAGGATGATGAGCATCTATTCCCAAGTTGTCATACACATCTTGAACTCACGTATCTACTATTAGGATTACTAAGTGTTATGCTATTGGGTGAACCAAGCAATAACATTATTGGGATTACCAAGCAAACACATGTTTATGCTTAAAATTGGTCACACTCATTCCACTGATTGATTAATGTGCATGGAATTGCAAATATTAACTACATACATGAATTTAAAGTGCATTAAAGCAAACACTCAACTATTTCCAAATGCTACAAGGAATTTCAAGAGGTTTGTATATATTATCATCACATTGAAGTGACCAGGTACATTAGTGCTCAAATAAGAATCTATACACTTCTTAACTCCTACTATGGATGCTTAGAAAATATTCTAACTGTTATGGAAAAAAATTGAAAAACCTAGCTACTATATTGACTTAATAATGCCATAAATGCAATGGGTGAACACATTTACATAGGCATACTCAAACACCATGTCGACACATATGTGTTGACACATCAAAGCATGTGTTAATGGGGAAGCATCGATGGGATGCATTAATGCAACCCATTGATGATGATTCATTAGGTATGATCCCTTACTTGGTTTCCCTTTTGATAATGAGTTCTTGTATGGAAGACTTTCTAGAGAGGAGATCGATCTAGTAGTGGTTGAGGTACCAAATCATAAGACACATAGGCTAGATAGCTAGAATTTTGAATGCATCAAAGCCTATTGGGATGTCACTGGAAGGGGATTTTGAGGGTGTTTTATGAATAGGGTTGAAGTATGGTACTTTTATTAAAACTTGGAATAATACCTTCATTGTCTTGCTACCCAAGAATGAGGAGGTGTAATCCCTAGGGGATTGCAAGCTTATCAGTCTTTGCAATAGTTTTTATAAAATTTTTTCCATGATTTGGGTGAATTTCCTGAAGCCCTTGCTATCCAATAGCATAGAGGTAGATCAATCAGGATTCATCCCAGGAGGAAATTTATTGATAGTGTCATTACAAAAAATAAGTCTTTGCATTTGGCTAACACATAGAAACAAGACATTTACTTCCTTAAACTTGATTTATCAAAAGCATATGATAAGGTATACTACGATGCCTTACTTTTTACTTTGAAGGAGTTGGGGTTTTGTAAGGGGGTTTGTGAGATGATTAGGTTCATGCTTTCTACAATTAGATTTTAGGTTTTCCTAAATGAACAAATATCTTAGTAATTTTGCCCAAGCTAGGGCCTTAGGCAAGGTGACCCTTTATCACCATATCTCTTTGTTATTGTTGTTGATAACCTTTGCAAATGGATCAGGAAGTAAAATGTCCTGTCCTTGTTTCCCTAGAACCTTTGTACTCTTCAATATGTAGATTACATAATGATTCTTTTTCTAGAATCTATTCTTGAGTCCAAAAAGGTTATGTAGGCATTGTATGGATTTTGTTAGTCAACAAAACTTGAAATCAGTTAGAACAAGATAGAGATTTTCCATGTGGAGTGCCCAATAAAAAGGTTTGAGCGTATCAAATGTATTTTTTGGTGCATTGTTGGCTCACTTCCTACTACTTATCTAGGGAAATCTTTGTTCTATGGATGAAAATTAGATAACAATTAGGAGGGAGTGTTGGAAAAGATGTAGTAGAAGTTGGTCTCATGGAGAGGTATGTTTCGGTCTTTTGGAGGTAAGCTAACTATAGCTAAATCTATCCTCTTAAGCATTCCTATTTAGAGTGCATTTGGAGTGAATTACTCATGAATTTTTATTATTATCATCATTCCATTTGGAGTGTTCTTTTGCTAGTGTCGTGTATCCATCCACAACACTTTGCCACATATCAAACTCAAGTGATTCTAAGTATGTTTACACTTGACCCTTCTAGAAGGCATAGTTAATATCATTGGAAAGTGATGGTTGTGTAACTGATGTCCTGTAATGCCCTTTCATTTTTTAGAGTTGTCAAATCCAAGAAGGAGAAAGTAGAGAAAGTAACCAAGATCTAATATGGTTAAATCAAAAAAGGAGGGAGTGGATGAATGGATTATAATAAAAAAACTATTTAAATAAAAATGTTGGAAATAAACATAAAAAGAGTGAAGTCACTGATGTGTATGTGGTAAAGCTCATTACCTTAAATTCAGTTGAATTAAAGTTGTGGTTGAGACTACCATTATGGTAGATCCTCGGATGCTACACACTCCCTATAGAATGATCAATTTTAGTATTTTGTAGGACTTCCAAGGACATTGTAAGGTTAAGAAAAAATTGTGATACTTCCTCAAGACACATTCACATATCCCTTAAGGTAGAAGAAAAAAGACAAATACTTGAATTCCTTAGAGTTTCAATGTAGTGAGAATCTATACTCTATAGTGCTTTCAAGGATTTAAAAGTATTGTGTGTTGAGATTGACTCAACACATTAGATCTACACAACTTACGTTCTCATGAGGATTATAGAATGAATGAAATAGTAAGCTCTAGATCCAGATCCAAATACACATCATAAAACAATGATAAGACTATGGATTTAAATAACATGTACTCATGGATGAATTAAAAAAAATTAAAACTTTGAGAGAATGATGTTACAATGGTAGTGTAGCTCACAAACAATCTACCGAAACCCTAAACCTTAAACCCTAAATCCTAAAACCTAAACCACCTAACTTGAACCATCTACCTACATCTCTCTCAAAATAGCCTAATAAATTTGCTTTTTTGGATCCCTAAAAATCCTATTCATCACCATTGGCAACATAATTTGAACATCATGAAGCATGATAGTTGCTCCTAGTGCAGATATATTCATTGCATAGGGTGACTTCTAATGTGAGATGTAAAGAATGTTAAGGTAGGGAGCAACCAACACCTTTGTCTTTTCTAAAAGCTCTTGTCCAAGGATAACTTGGAAAGAGTTAATGTCCAAGATTGAAAAATCCAACTTGCCTCTCCATTTGTCCACCTTCACCTTTACTCCAATCATCATCCCTATACATATGATTGGATGAAAATTAGTCAACTTACAAGATGTTGAGATTGGATATAGTTGCAAGTTGAGGATGAAAGCAATATTTGGTGATATAAAACTATGGCTAACACTTGTGTCAACCAAGGCATCCACTATCTTTGAAGGAAACTATACTAGAACCATTTGAGCTAAATGCACATTGGTTTTCTACTTCAGCTATTCTCTCTAAACATTCTATTCCACAATAGGTAAGCTTTGAGAAATTTGTTCTATAATGCCCAGGGTTCCAATATCTTGCCCATTCTCATTGGCCTTGGTTACCTACAATTAAAATTGAGGTTGATACTTGAGAGTGTTTAACTACTAGTCACCATTTGATGAAGCATCATATGTCCTATGTCAAAAAGCTTATGGTTGGTATACCTCTTGTCCTAGGATTAATGAAAATTATGTTAGTTGGTTGCTATATTACATCTACAATATGACATTTGCTATAATGCATTTGCAATATCATAGATTGAGATATTATATTGTAATTGAAATGTTGTAATTACAATAAATGCCTATAAATACAATGCACCTACCATGTTTATAATAACTTTTAGTTCAATCTTACTTAGAGTCTTGCAGGTTTTTTACCTAGACTATTGCAGTTTTATTTTATGAAGTCATAGTTTATGAGTGTACATAGTATAATCCTAAGTAGTTGTTTGACATCTTTACTTGAGTAAAGTATACTTGGACATGCTTCATTGATGGTAATAAATATTGAGACTATGTATGATCATTGTAGTATCTTACATAGCATAGACTTATTTTTCGTATGGACATTACATTTCAATTATCATTTACATTTTTTATGTATGTTATTATACAACAAAATAACTATGATAAATCTCATGTGTGAAGTATAATTATTTTGTATCCTAGTAGTAATATTGTTTGGTTTTCCCAGTAATGATTTACTTGGTAATCCTGGTAACAACTGCATGAGCCTAGAGCATGAATGGAAGATTAGGAACGTATGCTTATTACCAATAGGCTAGGCTAGTTTTACTTTTTTATTATCTTCTAGTTAATTAAAATCAATATTGATCTTACAATGTTCTATTCTTACTACTTTGGAGCTAAACAACATCATAACATTTTACACAGTATTGTAAGTTAAACCATACACTTTGATTAGCACTATCTCCACTAAGAAGATAATGATTAATGAACCTTATATTAACTAGCTAAAGTTCATATTGTTTCATCCATGGATTACAATCTTGTCATGTGTGTACACTTGTGTGACTTGTATTGTTGAGTGTTGGGAATCCTAACTACTCAACATTTGTGCCATTACCGAGGATAGTGTTAATATTCTAGTTAGTTAATACTATACAAGTTCATTGTATTAGCATTTCATGATCTATCTTCTAAAAGATAAAATATTCTGAAACATATACTTAAGTATTAATTGATTAAACATGGCTTCAATACACAAAGTGAATTCTCCACCTGCAAATGCTATTAAGGAGTAATGGCAAGATCTATATTGAAGTGAATTGGAATGAACCAATGCAGACAAGAATTTACTATGCTCATAGTGGTTCATATTATCTAGATTTAATCTTTATTTTTCATCAAGATGAAATATTTTGATGGAGAGATTTATAGGGTAACATTGTATTGCCATCAAACCAATCAATCCCATCTATTCTTCAAGCTACTTTAGTAAGATCTAGTCTTGGTCATGCACATGAAGGCTATCAAATCACAAAGAACATGACTAAATGTTATTAGCCAATTGAAACCCAAGCTAGAAGAGACACCATTGTGGAAGCTTAGTATGAAAAAGAGAAGAGTAAACATGTGTCCTAGGTAATATTACCATTAGAAAAGGGATATGTGAAATATCAGTTTGAAAATTCTCATCATTGTTAATCTAATTCTTGATCAGTTGTCTTATACATTAAAAATCCTATGTAGTAGAGACTACATTCATCCTTTGTAGAAACTTCTTGAAGGGATGAGATAGATCCTAGAGTAAGAAGAGACCAAATGCTTGGCACATCCAATGGATCTAGAAAGGAAAAACTAGGGGACCATAAAAGAAGAGCAAGTTGAAACCACTTTTTAAGCCCTCCATCATGTTCATCAGACTCATTTGTAGATTTTAACAAAGACAAATACAAACATGGAGATAGAACTCCATGAAGGGATCAAAATAGAATTCCTAATAGGAAAAAAATATGATATTAATAAAGATATCATGAAAGAGATAGAAATCATGAAGAAGATGGAGAGAGAGAGAGAGAGAGAGAGAGAGAACATTAGAAGGGTCATCACCTCAAAAGATACTTTGATGAACCAAAGGATCATGATAATTCCGTACTAACCATTAGAGGCATGATTAATATCCAAGGGGATGCCTACATTTCGATAAGGCATTAAATGAGCAATTGCATTAAACAACTTGAGATGAAAACATTTCAAAGTTTGAGGAAGGTTATAATTCTAATTAGCATCATCATATACAAGCCTTTCACAATGCTTGTGTGCTCCAAAATAGGAAGAATAATTGGTAGAAACTTAAGTTGTTTCCAAGAACATTGAATAAAGAAGCATAAAGTTGGCATTGATCTTTAGAACCAAACTCTATCTATCGATGGAGCACAATGTCAAAACTTTTCAACAACAAATACTAGACTTTGTTTCAAACTTGAGAAAACAAATCCAAGGATGGAAACAAGGGAGTCATGTGTCTCTTGATGTAGCTATGAATAGATATTATTCACTCTTACATAGATGTCTAGGGCATGATTTTTCTTAGTAGGAACAACTTAGGTAGATAATTGATGGGTGACAAATAAAACAAGAGAGACTATTAAGATGTATGACTGGGGG
>MNCI01004872.1:1868675-1917748 GCA_015680685.1 Gnetum montanum
TGATTGAAATACCACAGAGATTCACTTTAAAGATAAAAAGAAGCTATTCTAGTCTCATCAAAATACCAAATATTTTATGAACCCTCTTGACTATTGAATCGTTCAACAACATGACTACAAGCAGAGGCTCTCTTACAACGATCTCAATAGTAGTTCCTATACGTTGCACAATAACAAAATTTACTACTAAAATGCTCTTAAGGCTTTTAAACACAAGCACTTCTATGGAAAAATTTTAACAAAAAATTTCTATCGGGCAACAAGAACAATAAGAGCAATCTAAAAATCCCAAAATTAGTTGCCAAGGAAGAAACTATCTAAACCACTAGCTAAACAATCTAAACAAAATAGAAATAAAACATAACTCATAGGACTATGAAAAAGAGGCTGAAATCTTTACTCTAGCAAGTCATCTTACAAGCAATTTTTCACACTTTCTTCTTTACAAATGCTCTTCTCCCAAGACCCAAAGTGTGTCTCCATGTGAGAGCCTAAGTGCTAGCTAGTAGCCTTCCAAAGTGTGATGTATCAAGTGTCTTCTCCCAAGAGTATGATGTCTTGACCCCTTCCTCCTTGACCCCTGAAGCCTTTTTATAGGGTTCAAAGGTAGGTAGGTAAGTTACAAAATATCTTGGATGGTTATAACCATCATAGAGACAAAAAAGCTGTAGTTGAAAAGTGTCCCATTCAATTGCCAAGTGTCTTCATTCAGTTGCCAACTGGTCACCATGGTGATAAAAAAATTGTAGTTGACAAGTGTCCCATTTAGTTGACTAGTGACCTTTGTAGTGATTACAAACATCATGGGATTAAGGCTAGGAAGTTATAATTTTCACAAAAAGTTACCACTATAGAAAATAAAAGCTATGGTGGCCAAATGGTGTGTTCATATTACTATCCCATGAATTATTTTTTAATAAAACTATATACATAATGAATACATTTTGGCAATGAATCCGAGAAATATATAAGCAATGAATCGGCATCCAAGGCTTCATAGTGCTGGACTTGAATTTCATACACAATTACATTCTTCAAAGGTTTGGCACTACTCAAGAGTATGATCTCAACCTTTTCCATGGAGGCCTGGCCCCACTTCTAACCCCAACATAGCATGCCGTTGAAAGCCCCCTTTCTTCTTAAATCACAATATTTTTTTTAAACACATTAGAAGCTACTGAAAAACCATCAGAACCTTACCATGTACGAAATTTAGCCAAAAGACAAAGGATACATAGAAGTCACAGAACGAAGAAATAGCTCCGTAACTCTTGGAATACTAGGTATTGTAATATTCTCTTTACCACCATAGCATCTCCGATTGCAAATGATTTTGTCGTTGCTACCTCTTACCAGAAAACCTTGGAACGTTATTCCTCCGAATGCAGACTGCCGCGGTTTTGAAGTTGCCCAGAATAGAGTTCACTTGTTCTTGGCTAATGGATTTCTATTCTTATTTTTGATGTAGATTAGGGACTGGTCCATGGCAGAGAAGAGATGAAGGCCAAGAAGGTGCGATGCCAGCACAGGAAGAGGATCACCATTGGTCAAGAATGATCAGCGCTATTGGTCTGTTTGGAAAAATGTTGGCATCATGCAGATTTCTTGTCAAAACCCTCATGGCACCATAGGCTGGATTTCCAAGTGGATTCTGCAGTTTCTTGCATGATTCTACATCATTGCCTGCTGCTAGGGTTTGAGCGAGTAGTGACAAAATGAAGGAGACGGTATAGATGATGGAGGGAGTTGCGAGAGTGGCTAAGGTAGGATGGGAGTAGCTTCCGTTTTCGATCGGCACTGTCTAGTAGTGTCCATCATGTAGGAAGAAAAATTGGAGAAATGGAGTTTGCGCAACAAGTGTTTGACAGAATGTCTATAGTAAATGATTTGAATTTGTATAATATCCTAGTCTGGATTTTGGTATGGGATTTGCCCACAGCGCAAAGATTGGAGAGCATTTTATTTCTGGTCTACTACAGTGTGGGTTCATGTAACGGTCATTCATCCCATGTTTTCCAACTCGGTACTTTCACAAGGGGCATGAAATAGCCTGGTAAAATTAAACATGCAGAAACTGAAGACTACACAAAAGAATAGTGTATCCACTCTAAGTTCACATCCTAGGAGGATAATGATGCTGTTGATGACATTTGATAACAGGAATAGGTCAAATATATCAACCTTCACATAACCATGGCTGAATGAATCTCGTATGAACTTAAAGGAGAAAATATTCATTGTCCAATTCCAACTCATAATCACCATTTAAATCTGCCATTGTTATATGATGTAGCATTCTGTGAATCCTCCTAGCTCTAATTTGGGTGTCCTGTTCGATAGAATTATCTGCATCTTCATCCATGTCAACGAAAGATGCATTCTCAAAATCCGCAAGAGGATGTTGCTCTTCAGAATTTGTTAAGACATACTTTCTTGAATGCTTAGTAAAAGCAAAGTCCAAGGTTGAAATGGGTCTCCCAACAACATGCACATGATATATGCATATATAATACAGTCCGTCAAATTCCTGAACTTGAACCCTTCCCATGAGGTCAATTTGCAGTATGTTTCCAATGCATAATACCGGGTGAAGAAGTGTGAAAGCCTGCAACTTGTCCTCCTAAAGCATGGCATATTCTGGTGACACATAAGTCCAAATGTATTCTTCCAATGATGATTTATCAATTGCATCAGCTAGAGTCTTCCCTTCTTTTTTAGTTGTATTAGCTAGAGTCTCCTCTTCTTTCTGAAATGATGAAGCCTAATGCCCAAAGAAAAAACGAATTGTCATGGCTGAATATATTAGATATCCCCTGTGAAAATAAGCTTTAAAGGGCCATATTTGAACTTCATGTATGACCGACAAGTTTGTATGCATCCTGTATGTCAATGTCTCAGGAACCTTTGTATCAATTGATCCTTTACTTGACCAATAAGAAGGCCTGCCTTCATAAGTCTACCTGTGATCTAAAGTATGATCAATGCTTTCATCAGGGTAAATAATATAATTCCTTGTTTGCTATTGTACTATCTTCCAATCTCCGATAAAGGAATAATTTGGCACTTTAATTTTGTATCCCAAGTAGGTTTCAACATCATATTATTTACTAGTGGATTACTTCTCCAAAAACACCCATCAACCCACAACATTAAAGCTATAAATTTACTTCTAAATTTACAACCATATGATGTTCCAATTTTGGATAAGATAGTTCTACTGTTCCATGAAATGGCCAAATGTGCCAACAGTTCCATCAATTTTTGTAGCTATAGGAGTTTCTTTCGCATTCTTTGTGTTGTGTCTCAATTTTGTTCTGATTCCACATTGCTGCATGAACCCATTCTCACCATTCAATAATCCCATACCTATCCATTGTGTAATTAATGAAGCTTGTTCTCACTATAACTTGAGGATGAGTTTTCATTCAGTCGTGGGGGTATGATGAGTTGTCATTTTAGTTGACCGCGATATCGTGTACGCAATATCACAGCCTGGATGCGATATCGCGTACCCGATATCGTAGCCTATCTTCTCATCTATAAATAATAGGTATATAGATCTGGTAGGCATTAGTGGTTAGAATTGTTAAGTTTAGGTTTTTTTTTATATTAGTTTTTCCTCTCAACCCTTCTCTCGCAGTGTATGTCCACAATGCAGTGAGTGTAACTATACGACATCCTTATTCGAGTGTGACGTACTTGAACACGCACATGACCAGCAATAAAGATCAAGATTACTTCATCATTGCAGCATTCACTTAGTTTAATTATTTATTTATTTAATTGTTATTTACTGCTTTCCTAGTTAATCTCTCTCTACCTTTATCTCCTAGTAACATGGAATGAGTACGACTTAATCACGAGCATTCAAGTGTGACTACTTGGTAACCCTGTAGCATACTTAGGCCATGCACTTGGTAATCCCAGTGGTAGTCGTGCACGAGGTCCAAGATGTGTACGGATGATTAAAGAATGGATGCCCATCGCACTTAGGCTAGCTTAGATTCTCTCTCACTATCTCTCTCTTAGCTTAGTTAATATTATTTTTCATTATCTCTAGGAGTAGCATTAGTATAGAAACACATCATACACCTCACCCTGGACTAAACCATATGTGACAAAGCTAATACTAATCCAAGTGGGAAGACAGCGAACTGCGATCTACGAGTGACTATCTGGATACCACAACTAGCTCATCTATGGAGTTCAACCGGATCATGTGTGAGGCGTTCTTATTCGTATGGTTGAGTGTAGGGGTACCTCGCCATTCATCAATGGTAAATAGGAAACCTATAGCATATAACCTTAGAAATGTGTGGTCGATTTCCCAAATTCTCACCCATGAGTTTAGTTATGAAGAAGGTGCCCTAACTTGAATCAATAATTTGTAAGTGAATTTGAACCTTTTTTTAAGAAATGGTTAGGAAAGATTATATTAAAGTTTAAAGAAAATATGTACAAACTTGGGGGGATTTCCTCCTCCACCCACCTGATGAAATAGACCAAAAGACAAACGTTCGGGTGGAGGGGGGATGGTGGGGGAGTGGAGAGAGGGGAGAGGTGGAGAGGGGGCCGGGGGGTGGGGGCGGGGGGTATGCGGAGGAGTGAAATAGATCAAAGGACCTAACATCCACCCTTCCAAAATTGACACAAGCACAAAAATCACCCTCCTCTTAAGACTTTACAACATAGGAAACTAGCTGAACTAGCTAATCCACATCATCAACCACATATAACAACTTTTTTATTTACATTTTTTATCACTCTGTTAAATTTTTTTCATTTTTCCATTTACTTGATATCTTTCCAATTCTTAATATGTTTTCCATTCTTTGGTATTCTTTTATTATTTTAATACTTTTCTATTCTTTTGAATTATTTACTTTATTCTTTATGATAATTTTTATATTTTTGTTAATAATATTGCTAGTTATGATGCATGAATTAACACCATGGGTTGTAATTTTTCCCTCTGATATCAAAGTGTAAAATGATGATTATACATAATACTGAAAACAAAACTTTCATCCCTTTATTTCCATTAATAAGAGGTCCTTACTTTAGAAATATTATGGTTCTTATTATATTAAAATCTAATGCTAACCCATGATCACAACACCTTCATGGAAGAAGGAAGACCAAGCAGGTTAAATAAGGATGTGACATTAAGGGAATTTATAGATTCTTTAGACTTTCATCTTGTGTTACATTGGGCTCATGTTGCTACATTTCTACTCATGTTTTCTTGTCTTTGGAAAATAATGAATGAAAATAAAGTTATCTTGTTATGACACTAGAAAGACATGCTACACATGCTTGAAGGTAGTCCTCTATCAAGGGTAACAAAGTAATAATTAATTAATTCATATATATGCACTCATTCTTAGAGTACCATTAGAAATATATGTTATCCATGCTTGAAGGTAAAATATTTTTATGAATCTCATGGTGTCTTGGACTAGTTTCATCATATGACTATAAAGACACGTAGCCAATGCCTGAAGGTCTACCACTGATGAGATTAGCATCGGTTATGAGACTAGAAAGACATGATCCATACCTAAAGGTGCTCCAATCAAATGCTAAGATCCATAATAAAAATAAAAATGATTAATTAATCATTCTACATAATCTTAATGATGATTTTTCAATTTTTCTTTGTTGAGTGATGTTGCTTTAACATGGTGGTTGGTTGGTCTCATGTTGGTAGGATTTGGATGATATAATGTAATGTTATTAGAAGAGAATTATACTTGGTATGGAATCCTAACTGATAGGTACATTAATCATTTTAACCTTATCTAACACAAAGGATCCATTACAACCACAATAAGGTACCTCATGCCCCACTTCTCCAATCCTTACTTATTCCATTGAAACTCATTGGCATGGTGCAAGTATGAATTTTATGGTTTTGTATAGAATAGTATAGGATTCTTATCAAGGTAGTTGTGTGTTTTATGAAATGAAGTCCTAATACACATTCACCTTCTTAGGTGCCCATGGACATCTATAGAAGTGATCATGCAAGGGAATTATGGGTAGGAGCTGACTCTAGGGAGGATCCACTTGCATAACTTTTATTGATCATGGCTCTGAACTAAACTTGTATCTTTAAGAACATTATAGGAAGCTTCTCTAAATTCAAGCATGATATTGGAACTACTCATTAATGTTGATTAGTTTTTAATCATTTTATATTGAAATTTTCCTCAAATTTTGTATTTCTTAGTCATTTCGGTACCTAAAATGTTTAGGTAATATGATTTTCAATATCCTAGTTCATTTGTGATATATTCTAAACCAAATTTATGATTTCACTTATTTGAAAACATGTGAGATCTTGAATTTGAGCTGATTTTTCATGGTGGCTTATGACATGATTTTTTGTAATTTGAAAATTTTTCTAACACCTCATTTTGAATAGTAAGGTAACTAATAGAGAGAATAATTGAATTAACCTAGAATTTCATGATTCTAGTTGCCTTAGAGCATTAGGAATGTTATTTTGCAATCATATTCATCTTGAGATTAAATGTCAAATTTTTTGAATTTAGAGCTAATCAAGGATTCAGAATGGGTTTAAAGACTAAGAAAAAGTTGCTAAAAATAAAGTTGATCCTTTGGTGATTATAAAAAATGCTTAAATGAGTTACTAAGATTAAAAATATTTTGCAAGGCAAGGAGAAAAGCCCAAGATGAGAACATGACCATTAGTAAGTAGTAGAAATTCTGCATTAAAGGGGAAGTGCCAACCAGATAACCAAGGGTGGAAGAACCACCATTACTAGGAACAACATGAAGACTTGACATTAACAAAATTTTAAATACTTTTACAATTTTTGTAATTTTTGGTGATTGTATAGTCTTTTTGTTATTTTTTGGGAAACTTTTTGGAGTATATTAAGTTAACTATGAAATATGTACAAGCATAGAAAATCTAGGGAAGAGAAACCTCCAAGGCTACTGTCTAGCAAAATTGGGGTGATTGCAACCCCCCAATCATCTATCCAATCACCCAGCTAGGAAAAACTAATCCCAACTACATCTAGTATAGGATCCTGCGATACTAGCACCAGATATGGACTGAGAGGTCAAAAACCAATGTGCATCCCAGTAGGATCATTACAAGCATTAAAAAAAAACACAAATAGAAACAAAATAACCAAATGGCACACCTACCCCTCAGAGATGCCTAGGCAAATGCATGCATTTATAGTTAGGTCAATACTATGCATGGAGGATGTTGAGGAATGCATGATGTTCCTTAGTAGCAACAAAGATGGTTGCTTGCTAAAAAATCTTAAAGGCCTTACCCTTATGCACCTTGGTGGCCACATTGCCTTGTCTGTCAAGATGGAGGTTTGTGGACATGAGCGTGATGTGCCAACAAAGTTCCTACCAAGATGAGTTGCGATTGATATGCATCCTAACATATAGACATTTTCCCTCTTACAGCCAAGTGATTGTATTTTATTCATGTGCTTAATCAAGTTCCTTTTGGATTGCTTCATCCTCCCTATGCTTATTTTCCCTTTGGACTTCTACCTCGTGCTCTAGTGTCTATCACTAGAGCTCCTCCTACTAGAGTTTCTCTTTCAGTTCTTTGTAGAGTTTATCTTCTAGCATGGCCTTGGATGCCACGATATCTACCTCCCTCTACCATCAAAGAACCTGCACCATTTCCTAGTGTTGAAGCTCTAGTCTCTCCAGCTATTGTTGAAAGGCTTCCTTTTGTCACATCCACATTCCCAAATGATGTTGCTACCTAATAAAGATGTGTATCTTCATAAAAAGTGTTATTATTATCTTATCAAGACTTGAAAGGGTAGTTGTGATTAAGACTTGAAAGGGCATGTTATAATAATGGATGTGTCTCTTAAGGTAACCTAAGGCATTTATATCTGGGGTTAGAGGTCATTCCAGCATGGAGTGGTAGAGCTAGTATAGGCAAGTCATGGGAGCTGAGTGAAGTGGGACAGGAAGTGGACTAGCCATCCCTTCTAGTCGGGTTATAGGCCTAATCATGGTGGCAGTGCTAGATTTCCTATAATGGATAGATGCCAAAGGAAGAAAATCCCAAGGAACACTCTTAGATCACGATCCAGATACACCATTCCATATCAATAAAGCATTCTTTTCTTTCCCTATCTGCATTTTTCCTATTTTTCTTTTATACATAATGTTGAATATCACATATATTTTTCATTTTGTACATTTCTTTCATACTCATAATGTTGAATATATTGTATATTTGATGTTTTCCATAACATTCAGGGACGAGATGTCACACTTTCATAGTAGTCCATTTCTCCTCCTAGATCCATCATTTCTTCTTATGCACATGGTGAGTGACCTCCTTCATGGCTATCTGAATCCTCTCTTGTAGGACAAATGAACTCTCCCCTATTGTAGTCTCCTCCATATCTACATCAAGATGTTGGGTTTCCCCTAGTGCCACCTTTGTGCCACCTTGAGGTAGTGTAGCATCCATAGCCACCTCCATCTATCTCTGTCTACTATAGATGGAGTTGCATGTTAAAAAAGGCATCCATGTCATAGGCACTAGCCTAGCCATTCTCTACAGGGTAAGAGTTAGACCTAAGTATTTCCCTAGCCATCAACAACACAAAGATGCAAGAAAAAATCAAGGCATGTTCACCCTCTATCCCATGTGTAGGTATTTAAGGACTGTAAAGTGAGCCCCCTATAGTTTCCACACGTTCCTAGTTTAAATGAAGAAATGCTTGATCAATTCCACTAAATGCTTCCATAGAGCAAGTAGCACTAATTTAGAGACTTGCCCACTTTTAGTTCACGGTACTAGCCTAGTGAAGAAGGCCTTCACATCTTGCAAGCCTATGATCATTGGTAGCACAACCTCTCTAGAGGCTAGTACATCCAAGACTCTCACTAGGCTTCTTCTGTGAGGTCAATCCTGACCCCACAAAATTGGTGTATTTGTTTTGCCAATTGGAAAAATATTTCTATCTAACAGAGTAGGATCTCCCAACAACAAAGGGAGGAAATTTGTCCAATTGACATGTGTAACTAGGTCCCGCAACTCTAGCATTCCCTGTAACCTCATGCAAGAAGGTTATTTTTGTAATACATCCATTTGAATAAATTTTGTAATAAGGCACTCAGGTTTTGTAATTTTTTATAACACACCTACTCAAATAAAGATTGTAATGTGGCACTTAAGTTTTTTCATGTCAGTCAATATGGTCTTAGTCACATCATGATTTTTGTAGTTGAACTTTATCCATTTTGTACAATTTGATGATGCATTTTTGATGAATCATGGGGGCATGAGGAAGCTTGATATGTCGTTTGTCAAAAAGCTTAGGGCCTATATACCTCTTACCTTAAGATTGATGAAAATTATGTTATTCGGTTGCTATATCACATCTACTATAATGCATTTGCAATATCGTAGGCTAAGATACTATATCATAAATATGATGTCGCAATTACAATAAACACCTATAGATATAGTTCACCTACCATGTTTATAACAAATTTTGCTCTATTCCTAACCAAGCTCTTGCAGTTTTATATCATGAATTCATAGTTAGTTTGTGATCTTAAATACTTGTATGACATCTTTATTCAAGTGAAGTATACCTGAACATGCTTCATGGATGATAATAAAAATCAAGATTATTTATGATCAATGCAACGTTTCACATAACATAGACTTATTTTCCATATGCACTTTACATTTCAATTGTTAGTTACATTTCTAATGTATGTTAGTATCTAAGGGAATAAACATGACTAATCTCAAGTGTTAAGTATCATTGTTTGATAACCGAGTAGTAATATCATTTGTTTTTCCTGGTAACAGTTTGCTTGGTAATCCTAGTAACAACTATATGAGCCCAAGATGTGAATAGAAGATTATGAATGAATGCTTATCATCACTAAGCTAGAATATATTTACTTTTCATTATTTTCTAGTTAATTAAAATTAATATTCATGTTACAATGTTCTATTCTTACTACCTCAAAGCCAAATAATGTAGTGCCCTATATTTGTACATGTGAACTTAGTACTCCATTAAATATTTAGACTTTATTTTTTAAAAAGCTTATATATATTTGTAGATGTGCTTAATTATTCTTAGTAATATGAAGACCTTTGTCTCGATGACATAAGTAAGATTACTATTTATTTCTAATTTTTGTCTATTTTTTATTATTTTAAGTTATATATATAAGTACTAGATAAGTATTGCAAAGTTTAGCATTATTTTAGAATAATAATAGGAAATTAATGTGATGTGGATCCATGGTTTATTCTAATGTTTACTTAGAATTCTGAAATTATTGAATATTTAATTAATAAAATATGTCAAAATTCAAAGTTGCTGGATCACACTCAAATTTGGTGGACTAACTCAACTTTATACCTAGAGTATAGATGTACAATTAGTTTTAAATTTGAGCCTTAGATTTTGATATTTTTTTGTTAAACATTTAAAAATTTTATGGTGGGATAATATTTTCCTAGATTCAATCAAAATATTAATTTCTAGCATAATAGTTATGACATATTTATTTTTGTTACGATCAACTCGGCCTATGTAAAATGTTGGATAGATAAAATGTTTAGTATCAATGATTTTTTCTAGATATATTATAGGAAATGTAGAAAATAGATCATTATCATCCTAGCCTTGTCCTAAAAATTTGGGGTCAACTACATGAGTTCTTTTTCATCATTCATTAGCTTCTGCTGTGCATTGCATTTGGGAAATGCCCTAGCATCTACAAAATCTAACAAAGAACTCATCCATGAGATTTGACAAGATTTTACAATCAGCTAGCAACCTAATGCTAACCCTCCTCCTTTTGTATACAATCTTGGGACCAACATTGGTGGAGTTGAAATATGGAAAATAGTTAAAAGGACAAAAATAAATTAGAAACTCTCATAGCTTATAAATTAAAAAATGACTTAAAAAAAGAAAAAAAAGGTAGCACCATAAGAAAATTCAATGTACAATGGTTATGTATGCTCTATGACATGCTTATGATGATATTATTTTACTTATAAGCAAATTTTCCACTTCATATTGATGGATGAAAAAGGGAAAAATGACTCATTTAATAGGGACCATGTGACTCTCTTGAGTGTTGACAATCTCACATGTTCACTCTCTCATGAGATCTTACTTCTTCAAGTCAAGTAGCAATGATGCCATGAATAAAAAAAGGATTTTAAAAGAAAGTGTTATCTACTCTTTTCCTATTATGTAAAATTTTGTGCACAAGTCTTTACCTAATCCTTAGGGTCTTTTCCATCCTATAAGTATAGGGGATGTTTGCTCTCATTGTCACTTTTTCCAAGGAAGGGGAGACTATGCAAGTTGAAGGGGTAAGGAGTTTTAGGTGAGGAGAGGGAAAGCGGCTATTCCTATTGACCTTTTGGTATGTCAAAATGTTAAGGAAAATGGAGTACAAGGATGTTTGTATGGTTGTGTGTTTGTTATGTTTGTAGGAAAAAGTACATGGAAAACCAAGATGAGATGACAAGGAATGAATTGGTGAGCTCAAAGGAAAAGGTCATCCATAAGGTCTCAATCGAACATGCAAGAATTCAAAGAATGTGGATAAAGACCAAATAACTTACAAGAAAAGTTAACATCATTGGAGCATGTAGATGTGAAAGATCGTGGACAAAGAATGATGAAATAAAAATGCAAAGGAAGCAAAGAAAGACATCTCTAAGAAATAGTAGATTAATTGGAAGAATTGAAGGTAGCATAGGTAAAGAAGTCTCTACAAAATAACAGATGTCTTTCACAAGACAAATATGTCTTCCTAGATTGAAAACCAATTACAGAAATATGTCTTTCACTAGACAAAGACATCTTCCTAGAATAGAGGCCAGATGCAGAAATATGTCTTAGCTAGGAAGAAGACGTCTTCCATGACTGTTAACAAGCTATTGCACAAGTCCCAAGATGAATTTGGAAACATAGTAGCTATAAGAAGATATCATTATTATTGGGAAAGGTACAAGCTTTTGCATAATCATTGTGTAATCATTTGACAATCATTATAACCATTTTTTCTCCTCATTGTATTATCTTTTGTCTATTGTAAAGTAAGTGTATCTCAAGTACAAGAAAAACTAAGTTGCATTCATCCCTTGTAATTTTTGTTCTCTTCTATTGCCCTATGGGGTTGATGTGCTTCTTGTGGGAAGGCATCTTACTTGAGCTTGTCGGGATCCTATGGGATTGAGTGTTGGTGTAGCACCATAATACTCCAAAGAAAAGCTCAATATTGTAAAGGTTGTGGGATCCTAAAAACCATATTCTAAGCTTTTCAAGACCTTTAGAGGTTGAGTGGATTTGTAGTGTTGAATCACTTTGGAGTAGAGCTTAGAGCTTGTACAAGGTGTGATACCCTTCAAACCACATTTGAGAACAATAAAGTCCAAATGTATGCTTGTGAACTATCCTTTGAGTGTGGACTACCCAAGTTGGGGAACCACGTTAAATTTAGTGTGTGTACTTTATTTAAATTAATTTTCATTTGGGAAATTTATTCATCCCCTCTTTCTAAGTTAAATGATCCTAAAGTGGTATCAAAGCCTGGTACTCTTCTTTGTCATTATCTTTGAACAATGGAGGGGACATCTTATACAAAGACATCCATGTTCGATGGATTCAACTTCACCTATTGGAAAGCTAGGATGCAAGGATTATTTGAATTTATGGAGTTCAAAGTTTATAAGTCCATCCTTAAAGGCTACACACCACCTGTTGATAGCACAACAAAATTTATCAAGCTACGGAGCAAATGGACACAAGAAGAAAAAGATAAGTTCATGTTTGATTCTAAAGCAAAAAAAAAATTATATTGTGTTTTGAACAAATTTTAATTTAA
This sequence comes from Gnetum montanum, assembly GCA_015680685.1. Classification (NCBI taxonomy): domain Eukaryota; kingdom Viridiplantae; phylum Streptophyta; class Gnetopsida; order Gnetales; family Gnetaceae; genus Gnetum; species Gnetum montanum. Next base: position 1,881,579 of record MNCI01004872.1, read on the forward strand.
TAGAATAGCTATTTGTAAAATAGCCAAAGAAATTTGGGTAACTTTAGAGGCTACTTATGAGGGAACTTCAATAGTTAAGCAATCTAAACTCTTGGTTTTGCAAAGTGAGTACGATAAGCTTAAAATGAGAGAAGGAGAGAAAATAAAAGATTATTTCTCTAGAGAAAATTATCTTTTTGTGGCTATTAGAGGTACTAGTGAAGATTTACCTAAAAGTAATGTCATATTTAAAATGATTATAACTCTCCAACTAGAATTTAGACCAAAGGTCACAACCATGGAGGAGATTAGAGACTTTTCTATTTTGAAATTCAAAGAGCTTGAAAGTGCTCTTATTACTTATGAAATGAACCTCATAAGTAAAGGGGATATTCAATAAAAACCCATAGTCCTAAAATTATCCTTGAAATAAAAGGAACCTATTGAACAAGATATAGGCAAGATATAGGTAGTGAAGAGAAGATAGATCTTCTCCTAAGAAGACTAGAAAGACTTATGGTAAGAAAAAGTAACAATTTCAATTAAAAAGGATCCAATTAATCAGAGGTAAAGAAAAAAGTAAGGAAAGAAATAGAAATTTTTAAAATTCTAACTTTGATTCCTCTTCAATAGAATGTTGGGTATGTGGTGGAAGAGGCCATGTGACCTCCAAATGTCCTAGTAATTGTAGGTTATAAGAAAGGTATAGAAATGATGAGTAGATGAAGAAGATCAACTTCTATACAATTTGGGATGATGGAAAGAAAAATGTAGAAGAAGTGGATGATGATGCTCAAAATTCATACCTCCTCTATATGGGCCTTACAGATGATGATTTTAGCTCCTCAAATGATGAATTGAATGAGGAAGAAAGGGTTGATTTGTTATGTAATGAATTATTATCTTTTCAAAATCTTTGTAATAAGTTGAATCACCAAGTTAAGATAAAAGATCATGAGATCTCTCTATTAAATTCATGAATTTCCAATCTTACCAAAGAACTCTTAGACCTAAGGGCTAAGAATGAAAAACTAACCTTGTCTCATGATTAGGCTAAAGTGGAAATTGTAGATGTAAAACTTGTGAATGAAAGGTTGGTTAAAGGGAAAGAATTACTTTGGATGGTCTTAGGATAAGAAAGAAGTCTACATGATAAGAGTGGGTTGGGATGTTATACATAAGACAAATCATCTACACCAACTCCATTCCAACCCAAGGCTACTCCAAAGATTCAAGAATCAATGGGCACTACATCTCAAACTAGAGCAGCTTCTACGTATGATAACTTTAACTACTATAGGAAAGTAAGATGTTATTATTGTCATAAATTTGGGCATAAGCAATGGGAGTGCAATTTCAAATATTATCACATGAGCACTTTGTCATATCATAGGACTCCTTGGTCTTATTTGAATGTGCCTACAAAGGAGTTTTTGCAAGTTAAAAAGGATAGGCAAAAAAATTAGAGAGAATTAAAGAAAGATTGGACAACTCAAAAGAATGAGGGAGTTCAAAAAGTTTGGAGAATCAAGACGAAGGGACTTCAAAATGAGAAGACACTATCTAGCCAATTTTTCAAAGGGGGCCAAGCCTTGAAAATTGAAGAAGTCTATGCAAGAAGAGAAACCTCGAAAGAGGAATCTCATTCTCTTGCACTCTAGACATCTTAATTCTTAATTGTAAGTAAGCTAATTTTTTATTTCATTTATTGCTCAATTTCATGTTAGTATTTAATTTTGAAAGACTAAATTATGTTGGTGTGGGATGCTAGCTTTAGTATTCTACAAGTTTTAAGATAAGTGCTTATAAGAAAAGATATTTCATACTTTTAGAATATTTTAAATCATGGTATCTCTTGTAAGCATAATGTGATTAATCTTATAATTGAATGAAAGCTTGCGGTACTTGTAAAATTTTAAAATTTTTTATTGAAAAATCATCTTTTGATATATTAGTTTCAAGTGATATAAAATCTCTGCATAAATTTCATGAACTAATAAGGTTTTTGCCTTGGAATATGGGTTTATTCTGAAATCATAAAGTCAAATTTCTTTTCGAAGATTTTTGCTATATGATAATTGAATAATTTGAATTACTAAATTTAGTGCAATTCATGAATCTTCTAAGAAAAGTATCATTGCAAAAGGAATCATTATGAATTACTATTAATAAGAGGCTCTAGTCTCCACACTTGATCTTATTGTTGATTTGCAAGGATAGTACTTTGATGAGAAAAGAACAAGTTAATCCAAAAGGACCCAAAGGGAGCATTAGAATCTACACATATGTATGGGGAGCTTGTACTTAGTGTAGGGGGAGTCTTTTGAGGCTTTTACCAAAAGGTACTCAAGTAGTAAAACTTCACATTTCAACTTACCCTTAGCTAAAAATGAGCAAGGAAGAGCATATTCATCTAGTAATGTTGCAAAAGTGGACATTTATTAACTCCTTATCTAAATATGAACGTTTATGGTGAAGGATCTTGATGTTTATATGTTATATAAACTAACCTATGAGCTCTATTTATTATCTAACCTTTTGTATGTTGTGAATATATCTTGTTAAGTTCCTAAGGCCCTTATTGCAAATATGAATTGAGACATACTAGAATAGGTGTTCATGATCTCTTTTGGTAAGATATGAGGTATATCCATATGCTATTTTTGGCCTTTAACATGATTATCATATATTAGTATATGAATCTTATTTTGGATAAAAATTTGGTTGGTTATGTTTGATATTTTAATATATTTAGCATGATTAGACTTAAAAGTTAAATATGCATGGTTTAAACTCTCTTGTCATGAACTTGCTATTAGATTGTTGATCTTTTCAAAAGAATGTTGGATGATTCTAGAATCATGGTAGATAGATTACTGAAAGACTTGGATTAGCTGTGCTTCTTATTGTGAATAGATGAAGAATTGCTCTTGATAAAAAATAGCTTTACTTCATTAGCCCTATGAAATTAATGAGATGTGTACTCTTCAACTAGTTCTCTTGCAAATTGATTTTATGTCATGCACATTTATATCATGAAACATTTTTGCAGGTGTTTAGATTCTTTTGGGTGCTATCCATACAAGGGGATATATTTATGTAATAATGATTATGCTTGTTATGCAATGGCTCTCTATAACTATATGTTTTTGTCCTAAAATGATAAATCTTTAAGATACAGGTTTACATGCATCGTCATTTTTGGTCATGTACAAAAAGTGGGAGAAGTAGCTTATGTATTGTCACATTGTGATGAAGACTAATTGATTTTCTTAAGTTTTGGACATTACCAAAAAGAGGGGGATTATTGATCTTTATTATGTCCAAATGTTAAAAAATGAAGTACAAGGATGTTTGTATGGTTGTGTGGTTGTTGTTTTTATAGGACAATGTACATGGGAAACCAAGATGAGATGACGAGGAATGAAATGATGAGCTCAAAGAAAAAGGTCATCCACAAGGTCTCAAGTGAACATGCAAGAATTCAAAGAACATGGACAAAGACAAAATAACTTACAAGAAAAATTAACATCATTAGATCATGCAGAAGTATAAGATCATGGAGAAGGAATGAAGAAATCAAATGCAAAGGAAGCAAAGAAATATGTCTTCAAGAAAAAGTAGACATCTTGGAAGAATTAAAAATAGCATAGGCAAAGATGTCTCTAAAAAAATAATAGATGTATTTCATCATACAAAGACATCTTTCACCAGACAAAGATATCTTCCTAGCATGAGGAGTAGCTATAGAAAGAAATCTTTTACTAGACAAAGATGTCTTCCCAGAATAGAGCCTAGATGTAGAAAGATGTCTCAACCATGAAGAAGATGTCTTCCCAGAATAGAGCCTAGATGTAGAAAGATGTCTCAACCATGAAGAAGATGTCTTCCATGACTATTAACTAGCTATTGCACAAGTTCCAAGATGAATTTGAAAACATAGTGGCTATAAGAAGACATCATTTGTATTAGAAAAGGTGCAAGCTTTTGTACAATCATTGTAATCATTGTTTCTTCTCATTATATTATCTTTTATTTGTTGTAAAGTGAGCTATACTTCAAGTACAAGGATTAGCAAACTAATTTTCATTCATCCCTTGTAATTATTTTTCTCTTCTATTCCTCTACGAGGTTGATGTGCTTCTTGCGGAAAGGCATTTTGCTTGAACTTGTTGGGATCCTATGGGATTAAGTGTTGGTGTAGGGCCACAAGATTCCAAAGTAGAGCTCAAGATTGTAAAGGTATGGGTGTGGAGCATAGAAGTTAGAGAGGGGGGTGGGGGAAGGGATGAATAAGTTCCCCAAATTGAACCTTTTTAAAAATAAAGTGTGCATATAAATTTACATGGTTTCCCAAGTTTTGTAGTCTACTCTCGAAGGGTAGATTGCAAGTACACCTCTAGACTTTGTAACTCTCAAAATGTGGTTGAAAGGTCCACACCATGTACAGTCTTAAAAGCCTTTCTCTGAAGTGTTGTATCACATCACCAATCCCTCAATCCCACAAGATCTCGTCAAGCTTTGAAATGTGGTTTTAAGGCTTCTAAAACCTTTACAATCTTGAGCTTCACACCAGAGTATTGTACCACAACATCAACAACTCAATCTTATAGGATCTCGACAAGCTCAAGCACATCAATCTTGTAGGGAAATAAGAACAAGAATTATAAGGGAGAATTGCAACTTAGTTTGTTAATCCTTGTACAGTTAGGTATAGCACACTTTACAATGCCAAAATGATAAAACAATGCGAAGCAATAGAGAATTCAATGATTACAAATGATTGTACAATGAATACAACAAGGCTTGCACATTTCCCAATGCACATCAAGTCTTCTTATAGCTTCTATGTTTCTAAATCCATTTTGAAACTCATGAAATAGCTAGCTAATGATTAATAATGATCATGGAAGATGTATTTCTCATGCCTAAGATGTCTTGTAGAATTCGCCTCTAATACTGGGAACATGTATTTGTTTCCTAAAATATGTCTTTCTTAAGTCTTCATCTTGGAATATGTCTTTCTAAACTTGCTATACATTCTGTAAAGATGTCATTGCCTCATAAAAGACATCTTTGTCTAAGAAATACTTCTTGCTATTTTTGAAGATTTCTTTGTTTGATTTCACTCCAAATTTGCCAAGACATCTAATGCTTACCAGAGATGTCTTTCTTCACTTTCTTTGGATGATTAATCCTTCATTCCTTTTCCATAACCTTGCTCAATCCAAGTTCTTATCCTACAAGCACAACAACTACACACACACATATAAATAAACTTGTTTTCCATTTATCCTAATGTTTTGACATACCAAAACCAAAAGTTCCACAATCTCCCCCTTTTTGGTAATGTCCAAAAGTTAAGAAAATGTGTTAGAATTGTCCCAATAAATACCTAATAATAATGAATAATAATGCACAATACTTCTCCCCCTTTTCAGACAACCAAAAAGGTTAAATTGGTAGAGATAAATAAAATAATCATCATAAAAGATATTCTATGAAAAGCATAAAGACATAGAAATTCCTATGGAATCTAAGGATGAGGATAAACATGGAAGGATAGGTAACAAGCATAAGAAAAAGAAATAGACCACATAGAGATAATTGGAAAACATACTATCCATCCATAACTATCCACAAACTATTTTACATCAAACTATCAAGAAGAATCTTAGAGTACAATTAACCACAAATTAATCACATGTGAGGAAAGTCCAAAAATTACATATGTGAATGCTAAAAAAATGTCTCATCCTTTTGATCATTAAAAGTAGAGAACAAACAACCTATTGAGGCCGCAATCACTCACCTTAGTAGTATCCTCAGAATTAGAATCCACCATTGCTTGAGATGGATGATAAGTATTCTCCTCATCTTCATCACTGCTAATGCTTGGATGGCTGGTGTTTTGAGTGTTCTCATCAAAGGACTCAACCCATTGCATTGGAGCCCACCTAGGATGAAGCTTCACTTGAAACTGAGAGGAAGCTGGTGGAGTTGGTGGTTGCTGAATTGAAATCCACTGGGAAATGATCCCAAAGATGCTCTCCATATCTCATTACTTAAAAGAGCTAGGAGCATCAACATGAGATGGAGCAATGGAAGTAGGAGGAACTAGAACATGGTTTTTTGGCTATTGCATGGAAGAATGGTACTCCCCTTGATCACTAGTTGGGGATGCCTTTGGCTTAGAATCTGACTTTATCCTTGAGTCATAAGTGCGTGATGGGCCTATTACTGATGATGTAGGTGTGCCCAAGGATTCTTTCCTTGGCATAGAGACTCAAAATTCCTTAACAAAATGTGTGTACTAGATCTAATGGTAATCCTACAAGAAATAAATATAGTACAAAACCCTAGGATGGTAGAAAATAACTATAACTACCTCCCTTCACCATTATGTTATACAAAACAATAAGTGACAAGGTGGACACATTAGGAGTCATCTTGCTCCACTCAATATGATCCTTATCAAATGTCATATTTGTCCCAAATAAAACATCACAAAATTCATCATGAGCTATGGTATGGGCATTATACCATTGGTATAAATGTCATGCATAGACTCTATGGTAACTATGGAGACATCTAAACTAGAAATATCTAGAAGTGAATTTGCAATTTGAAGAGAGACTTCAACAACAATCCCACCAACAGTGGATGTGAATGCTCTAATAATAGCATTAGAAATGAAAATATTATAGTATAATTCATGAAAGGATAAGAAAATTCATAGAATTAAAAGATGTCCACTTCAGAAGCCTGAAATAATCCAATAGATCTTGTTATCTATGCAGTCAGAAATTAAGAGAATTATCAGAAATAATGGTAGTGGTTCTTGTAATTTCAAACCTATGCAGAGTGTCTATACTACAAAACTAGGATGTGTATGAAGGCAACACACTACTAGAGCTTCCTCTTGCATGTTTATTGGATAGATTTCTAGACGTAGCAACCTTCTTGTGGACCATCTCTACCAAAACTACTGTGAATGGTGGAAGAATATGACAAAAATGGAGGGTTTTTCTTTTACAGTTGTGGGAAAATAAGGGCTTTGAATGAAGATTGAGACACATTTTTGGATAGAAAGACATGTTTTTTGCATGTTAAAAATATAGTAGATGTCTTTCATTTATAGAAGAGGTCTTCCCAATGATGAAAAATAAATTAGAGAGATGTCTTTGATGTTTTAAACGCATCTTTGTAGAGACACATTTTACTTTTGAAAGACATATTTTGTCAGAAATTAGGATGAGGTTTTGGAAGGTTTCCATTGATCTATAGTCTTTAATAAACCTTGGACACATAAAGAAAAGCTTACCTTTACCTACTTGTCATACTGTTGGAAGGAGATGTAGTTCAAAGAGCTAGTGAATGGCTTTCTTCTTTTGAGGAATCTCCTTTAAGTTGAACTTCCCTAATATCTAGGGCATGAATTCCTCGTATAAATTTGTTGGTGAAGGTTTCCTTATGCTTTTGGTCTTGTCATTTAATTATCCCTTCTTTTTTAAAAACCTTGGTTCTTTGAGTTGACTTCCAATCTTCTTTGTGATCCTTCATAAAACCTTTTCTTGATGCATTTTAATAAAACCAAGGAGTCTTCTAATATGCCCATGTACTCATGTGATAAAACTTTAGATTGCACTCCCATTGTTTATGTCCACTTTTATTAAAATAATAACATCTAATTCTCCTATTGAAAAAAAGATTAGAAGAACCAAACCTTTGAGGAGTTTTTTGTTGGATAGAAGCTTCCCTTGATGTAGTGTCCTTATTTCTTGGAGGTTTCTTTTGTTGGGATGAAGGTTATCTAGGTTTCTCTTCTTGGTGGAAACATGCAATTCCACTTTTATCTTGTGGACTTCTTCCTTGTCCTAGTACCATTCAAAGGAACTCCTTTTCCTTCATTTATCATTCATTTATTATTTTAACATCCACAACTTCCACTTTGGCCTATTCTAAAGATAAGGTTAGCTCTTAGGTCTAAGAGTTATTTATCAAGATCAGGAAGGATATTTCATGTTCTTTAGACTTGTTTATTTAGCTTAGTACAAAGATTTTGAAAATTTAAAGTTCTTTACACAATAAGTCAAACCTCTCATCATCGTTTAGTTCATCATTTGATGAATCACCATTAGTGAGGGCCATGTAGATGAGCTGAGAATTTTTTGCATCTTCCTTCACTTCTTCTTCACTCTATTCCCCATCATCCCAACTTGTATAGAATTTGGTCTTCTTTGCTTCTTCAAGGGATTTATTCTTGTATTGCATCTTGAAGCTACTAGGACATTTAGAGGCCATATGGCCTCTACCTCCACACATGCAACATTCGATAGAAGAAAAATCTAAGTTAGAGTTTAACAAGTTCTTATCTTTTTCTTTACCTTTAGGCTAATTGAATCTTTGCCAATATCCCCCTTTGTTATTCCTAGCAGATAGTTGTTGTAGCTTCCTGGTGAGAAAGTTAATCTCTTCTTCATTACCCTCATCATGCCCATTGAGTTCCTTCTCTATTGAAGGAGTCTTTAAGGAAATGGAGATTTCTTGAATACCTCTGTCGCATATGAGGTTCATTTCATAAGCAATGATAGCACTTTGAAGCTCTTGAAATTTTAAATTTGAGAAGTCTAATTTCTTCCATGGTCATGACCTTAGGTGTAAACTCAGGTTGAAGAGTCCTAATCATCTTGATAATCACATCACTTGTGGGTAGATCCTTTCCTATTCCTTTGATTGCTACAATAAGATCATTAGCTCTAGAAAAATAATCCTTAATTTTCTGACCTTCTCTCATCTTGAGTTAATCATATTCACTTTGTAAAACTAACAATTTCAATTACTTAATAATAGATATTCCTTCATAAATGGCTTCTAAAGTTTGCTAAATTTCTTTGTCCATTTTAGATCCTACTATCTTATTAAATTTAGATTTATTCAATGCACAAAGTAAATAATTTTTTTCTTTTGAATCAAACATGAACTTATCCTTTCCCTCTAAAGACCATTTTTTGCAAGGCTTGATGATGCAGGTGGTGTCGTTGATAGGTTGAGCGTAGTCTTCCACAATTGACTTCCAAAGTTCAAACTCCATGGATTTGAAAAACCCTTGCATTCTATCTTTCCAATAGGTGAAGTTGAATCCATTGAACATGGATGGCTTTGTGTAAGATGTCCCTTCCATTATTCACTCTTAAAGTTGATGATGAAAGAAAGAGTACCAAGCTTTGATACCACTTGTGGATCATAAAACTTAGAAGGGGGATAGGGGGTGTGGGGTAGGGAGGGGATGAATAGGTTTTTCAAATCAAACCTTTAAAAAAAGTAAAGCACACACATGAATTTTCATGGTTATGGTACTCTACTCTCAGAGGGTAGATTGCAAGCACACCTCTAGACATTGTTACTCTCAAAATGTGGTTGAAAGGTCCATACCCTATACAATCTTCAAGCCCCACTTTGAAGTGTTGTATCGCAGCACCAATCACTCAACCCTATAAGGTTCCATCAGGCTCGAAAATGTGGTTATAAGGCTTCCACAGCCTTTACAATCTTGAGCTATGCACTGAAGTGTTGTACTTTAGCACCAACAACTCAATTCGATAGGATCCCAACATGCTCAAGCACATCAACCCCATAGGGCAACAAGAATAAGAATTACAAGGGATAATTGCAACTTAGTGTGTTGATCATTATATAGTTAGGTCCAACACACTTTACAATGCCAAAATGATAAAACAATGAGAAGCAACAGAGGATTCAATGATTACAAATGATTGTACAATGAATATAACAAGGCTTGCACATTTCTTGATGCACATCAAGTCTTCTTATAGATAATGTATTTCTATATCTATCTTAGAACTCATGCAATGACTGGATAATGGTCAATAACGATCATGGAAGACATCTTTCTCACCCCCCCCATGTCTCTCTAAATTTGCCTTCATTACTAGGAAGTCATCTTTATTTCCTAAAAGACATCTTTCGGAAGTCTCCATCCTACAAGATGTCTTTGTCTTTTGGAAGATTTCTTTCTAAACTTGGTTTGCATTCTTTAAAGACGTCTTTGCCTCATAAAAGATGTCTTTGTCTAAAATATGTCTTTGTCTAATTTTACTCTAATTTTTCCAAGATGTTTTTTGCTTCCTAGAGATGTCTTTCTTCACTTTCTTTGCATGATGAATCCTTCGTTCCTTGTCCATAACCTTGCTCAATCCAAGTTCTTGTCCTACAAGTACAACAACTACACACACATACAAACGAAATTGTTTTCCATTTATCTTAATGTTTTAACATACCAAAACCAAATGATCCATAGTGGGATCCTAGAAGCCAGATTCTAAGATTGGTAGGACCTTGTAGGGTTGAGTGGATTTGTAGCATTAAATCACTTTGGAGTGGAGCTTAGAGCTTGTAGAAGGTGTGGTACCCTTCAAACCACACTTGAGAGCAACAAAGCCTAGAGGTATCCTTGTGAACTACCCTCCAAGTGTAGACTACCCAAGTTGGAAAACCATGTTAAATTTGCTGTGTGTGCTTTTTATAAATGAATTTTAATTTAGGGAACTTATTCATCCCCACTTCTAAGTTCAACAATCCTAAGTTCCTTCCTTATTTTCAGCCATCTTTTAGGTTGTCTTGAGTATTCTTATGGGCTCTTAGGAGGATGATTTTGCTACAACTGTTGGAGGCTTTTGTGACTAATTTTTGAAAACTATTTGGATAATTAAAGGAACAATTTTCTTTGATTTTGTAGGAGGATTTTAGTAGCATCTTAAACTTGTAGTTTGAAGTTGATTTCTTGAGGCTACTAGCTAGACAACAATCCAAACTTGAGGTATCTTATTCCTTCCCAAACTGGTCAAGTTCAACTTGAAAGGTGTGTATTTCAAACCTTTAATATACAAAATTTTTAGTATGTGTTTGAAGTTGTATTGGCTTAGAAAAGTTGGGATTATTTCATGAGGGCATGTTGGATTTTTTTTGACTTTTGAATCATGTATGGAGTTTCTAATATGCCTTGGATCTAATTTTTGGCATGCATGTTTTGGGCTTATGAGTTAGCATTTTATTTGTGTTGTGCATTTGATATTTCATATTTTTGTGATCATTTTTAAAAAGAAATGACCCTCATCACTCTATCCAAGGTTGGTGATCTCTTGTGTGGACTATAAGGGCTTAGTTCTTGGAGGTTCTTGATGGCGTTAGCCCCCACCATTTTATCCAATCTTGGTGTTTTTCTTGTGTGAACTATAAGATATTTTAGGGTTAGAAAGACAAGGTGTATTATAGCTAGATGACCAAAGGGTCCATTGAGTACTCATTTAAAAATTAAAAATAATCTATGCATACTAAGGATTCTTTATGTTTTTTTATTAAGTGCACATGTTTTGTTTTGCTGATCATTTTTGGATTAGTTTTGAGGCATTTTTAAGAGAGTTGTCAAGTTCCAAATTATTGTCAAATGGTCCTTTTTTCAAGCCTACATTTCTCTCAATGTGAAAACATGAGAGGCTCAAAAATTTATTATTGAAGATGTCAAAATTTGGAACCATGTTAATCTATAATGGTATTCAAACTTAGAGCATATTAGATTTTATTGTTGTTTCTCCTTTGCATATTGCACATGAGAATATGGAATTTTGTTTGTTTTTTGCTTCATAAAACTATAATTCTGATTATTTAACAATGCTTGGCCTTAGTATAGAGACTATCTTTCTTTCTTTCTTTTTTCTTATTATCTAGAATATACTATTTTCTGATTTCTTAGTTAATGGTAAAAATGGAAATGTCAACCATCACACATAGAATCTGCCTCTAATTCTCTACTTTTTAAAATGGAATTTAGAGACTATTTACTCTCTATTTTAGCATGAAAAATGGAACTATTACTATCATCATCATCATTATTTTTATGGTTGATAATATATATCCTAAGATTCTATCTCCTAATTATTGATATTGCAGAGCTTGAAAGATACCTTAGATTGAGAGAAAAAATAATAATAAAACCTTGTTAAATCCTAACTCCCATGAACTGTGTGGATTATAATTTCAAATTTATTTTTAGTCTCTCAATCTCCCTTAAACATAGATTTGATTGCTAAAAACTTAGGCCTTACTTTCAAACTTTGTTTACTTGAATGCCTGAAAATGGAGAAAATCATTGGTTAATTCTACCATGAAAAATAGATCTTAACTATTGTAACTCCCTTCATTTTATGATGTGAGCTAATTCTTGTATGATATTTAAAATAGACCTAAGATGCGTAGTTACTTCCTTCATTTTCATGATGGGAATATTACATCTTGGAAGCCTAGAAGTCTCCTTGGAGTAAGTATTTCATTACATGAATGCTTTGTACATTTTGTCATAGTTAGATTTTCCTATCATGCAAAGTAACTATTATTTATTTATTTATTTCTTCAATATACTAACCACTTTTACTTATCAGCAATTATATTCTTTCATTTTTCCAAAGAAAAGAAAGAAAATATATGTGTGATCATGTATCTGCTTACCATAAAATTAACCCACATGAATTATGATTAGGAGCCCTTTGGACCTTAAGATAAGGCATACACCTACACTTATAATTAGTAATTAGGTAGATGATGCATCTAATTATTGTGTATTGTGTGAAGTATGTAGTATTTTTAGGGATCATTACCTAATAATTTTAATAATAATATATTCATCCCCATACCTTGAATTTATGGGTTGCATTGTTTATTTATTTTTCATATACCCTACCTTGGATGTGGAAATAAGTACCACTATCCAACTTTACTTGTACATATAGTTACTTTAACTTCATATCCTGAGGCACTAGACCCAATGGTGTTGAGTTGCACAACACTCAAAGGTTTAGAATAATGCAAGTGTCATTTTTAAGTGTGTACTGACCTCATATATGATCCATACTCACCTATCTTGGGGTCCTATTGAGGTGTAGTCAAAAAATGATGGTTGACCCAAGCCCTATTTATGTAATTTAGAACTTTAAGATAACCCAACTCATGGCAAGATGGTAATTGAATTCTTCAAGTTGGATGATCCTCAATGTGGGAATGCAATGCCATATTATAAACCTATATATATTTTATTTCCAGCCATTGTTTAAAGCCTATTATAAATTAAATAATCTTGTATGATGGAAACATAAATACCTATTTGCAATGTTCCAACAAACTATCATATACCTTCTTAACACAAAATGTAAAAACTAAACCATAATCAAATATATTGCATATTCACCTATAGTTCGAATATCTGCTATAAAATTTGCAATTTTACCATGTATCAAGAACTACTATGTATGATTTCCCACAATTCTATCACATTGTGCATTAAGATCTTATTCCTCCAATTTGATCAAGTTTGTCACATTGTAGACAACCACTTCTTATGTATGGGATTTAGATCTATTTTGCAATTTCTCTGAGAATTAATTTGGAAGATTTTTTGGCTTTTTTAATTTCTCTAATTTGATGATTTTGAAGAAAATTGCAATTTTTTAGCATTCACAAAGTGATGTTTTCCATTCAATGATTCCAAACGAATTTGTTGCTGAAAATTTTGGAGAATTATTTTTTAGATCATTAGGGTTAGAAAAATATATAGGGGTTTTGCAGCATTCAAAAAATAATGTTTTTTTAATGATTCAAAACCACTTTTTTGTTATAATTTTTAGAGAAATATTTTTTGGAATTTTGTTATTTTTCAATTTTTGATTTGATGATTTAGAAGAAATTGGGGTTTTTATTTAACAGTCTACAAAGAAAGAGAATTTCTATTGAAATTTGTATGATCTAATTTTTGAACATATATTTCTTGGAAATGTAGATTAACACAATGGGATCCCCAAATTTATGTGAGTGTTATTGGAAATCTACTTGACGAGATGCGATATGCACAAGCCATGATATCGCATACGCAATATCGCGGTCCGTCGCCAAATCTATAAATAAGAGGTGGCACTCCCCTCATTTGAAATCCTAGGCTAGAAGTAGCGAAGCTCTGGCGGATTGATCATCCTAGAGATAGAATATTTTCCGTGTGCCTGCAGTAGGAGTCCCCCAAGTGAACGGTTCTTTATTCGAGTAGCTTTGTACCTGAACGCAAGTTGTGTACAGAAATAAAGACGAGCTTTGTGGATAAACCTTGCAGTACATGGATAGGTTTATTTAATGTTATTTATTGCTTTCCTAGTAGCACGGCATGAGTACGACTTGGTTACGAGCATTGACAAATGTGTACGGCTAGCCAAGGAATCGGCTACTCATCACGATTAGATTCTCTCACCCTTATCTCCTAGAACATGGGACGAGTACGACTTGATTACGAGCATCTACGAATGTGTACGGCTAGTCAAGGAATCGGCTGTTCGTCACACTTAGGCTAGTTAGGTGCCTCAGTACGACCGCTTCGAGCACGTGCGTTACGTGTGGTAATCCTAGTAATGATTAGCATTTGGTAGCCACAGTTGCATAGTTCAGGGTGTGTACGGCAAGTGGGAATGGATGCTGACGCTAGGACTTAGTGTTGTAGTTAGAGTTAGTTTTAGTCTCTCAACCCTTCACCCCTTAGCATAGGACATAAACTTGAAAAGACCAAAAAAATCATATACCTCAGACTTACTTAACCATACACCATGACAACAACAAGTAAGTCTGGGAAGACAATGATTAATTAACCCCAAGTGTTCCTTGCTGCATTTAGGCATTTACTCTGCGGAGTTTGACCGGATCGCACGTGCTATGCTTGTTTTGTATGGTTGAGTGTAGGGGTACCTCGCCACTCATCACTACTTAATGTTATCTTCAAAGCTTATGACTAGATCCCATTGTATTTTGTATGATAAATTTCATTGGTCATAACCAATTAGACCCCAATTATTGGCATCATTAGTAGGAAATACATTGGTGAATTGTCTTGAAATACTTTTACATTCACAAATTTTACTTATTATAAGTTATTAATTTTGTAGGCATTAAAGGATCAAATAAATCATGACTGAATTAAGCAATGAGAATACATTGAAGTACAAATCTTAATTGGTCCAAATCACTTTCAAAAATATGGTGAATGAATCAAGACCTCCTTTCATGGTGAAATCTCATTAAGATAAACTAGGACCATGGCATGATGTGCATGGATGATTTTACAAATAACTTAGAGAAGTTGTACCTATCACCTTTGATGAGGCTTTATTCAAACAAGGCTTGATTAAGGATTTGGAAAATTATGAATTCATACCATCCTAACAATTAGAGTATGCAACTTATAAAAAAATAAGAGCTTTGTGATATGATTGTGGAGCAGGAGTGTGAGCGCATACATGGTAGCAAGTAGGTAATACCTTCTCCTAGATACTTCCATTGTTATAACATGAATGATTCTAGAAGAAGGAGGTTCATGCATCTTTATCCATGGAACCTAAGCTATACTTATGATGATTTGAAGTTGTCCATCATCCTACATTTCTCTTACATTCATTTGAATGGAGGTGTTGATGACTTTAGATGAGCCATTATTTCAGTGGATTTACCAAGGTCAAATTCATGAAGTGATTTACATTTCATCTAAAAGTATTGAGAAGAGAATAATTCAAAAGTTTGATATGATAGACATTCACACATTCAATGGGAAGTTGAATGATGATCCATAGATTTATGTTCAAACATTTTTCATCACTTATGAGCTGCAATGGTTGAATAATGAGTGGTAAAATCTTCATTTGTTTCCCCACACACTTACTGATCAAGCTAAAATTTGGTATCCAGCTGTTCTAGCCATTTCCATCTCTTCTTGGATAGACATGTTAAAGATTTTAACATCAAATTTTAATCTTATATCCAAGTTGAAAACCTTGGAAAGAAGATAGTAAGATGAAAGAAAGATACCAATGAATAATTAAATGTGCCCTTATAATGGTACAATTTCATGCTCAATCAATGTTCAAATCATGGGTTCAACAAATGTGAACAATTAATGCCCCTGGCAAAAGGACTATGATCACAAAGTTATGAAAGGTTAGATATGTATATCATGAGTAATCTCTACTAGAGGTTAGTTAGTTAAATTATAGTTGTGTTGGATGTTGTAGATAAATTAGAAGGTGAATGGCATAAGCATATCAATGTAGATGAAGTTAATATAAATTCCCAATGTAGGAAAAATATAAAGAATGTTGAATATAAGATTTAATCTTCTAATTTTATTAAAGCTCCTATGCAAGAAAGAATGAGAACAAAAATATACTTTGGAAAATCTTATCAATGTTGTTGAAAATGTTTGAGATGTATTAAATCAAAAGATGATAACAAGTCTCAAGGATTTGAAAAATAAAGCTTTTTAAGTACCTATGAAGGTTGTTACACCTCAAGGTAGACATGTTCAAAGTAAAAAAAAGGGGTAAGAGGCCTTGCCATGATCAAATTTATTATCCTTGTGATTTGTTTTTTCAGTCACAACTAACAAGGGATGAAATCTAATCCTTAGAAATTGGTACTTATAGTGCTTCCTCTACATTGCAACAATCATCCTCATATCATCCTCCTTCCTACCATAAAACTTAGTTGGCTATGAATCAAATACCTAATGCAATGCCACATCAATATTGATCATATTCACAAGAACTATCTTAGTAGTTGCTAGTTCAATAATGTCCATCTTGACCTCCAATACCATTACAAGGGGGAATTTTAAATCAACTATAGTGGAAACATGTCTAGTTATTTAATGCCCTCATTTTTCATCATCATACTAATGGGAAGTACCATAATCATCATGTTCCTTTCATGGCACAAAATTCATCACGTGATAGATGAAATCATTTTTGTAAGAGAAAGAAGAACATAATTATTTGTGAAGATTCATACTAATCCCTTTTCTCATCATTATATTTAAATAAGAAAGAGTAAAAAGAGTATGCTTCTAAAGAACAAGTTCAACATATAGAATGCTAAGAAACATCTTAATTACCTCCTTATCAATTTGGTAATGTTGATAAAAAAGTAGGTTGTTAGGTGATAACATTAAATTCAATCATGGGGAAAGAGTCCTCCACATAATGGCTTCAATGGCAGAGTATGGTTTGCCTATTTGGTGTGTATTTTTTATGCATATTTTTTGAAAACTAATGATATATCACTATAATATTTTTTATTCATTTGGTTTGGTGTGATATTATATGTATGCTTTTGAGCATATAGATCTATCAATTTTAGTTTGATATTTCTTTAGTGTGATTCTTTATGTATTTATTTTTGATATTAATGACTAATCAATTTTGATTTATATATTCGTTTAAGTATGTTTCATGTAAACATGGAAAAATCAATTAATGTGCTTAATGTATGCTTACCTAATAAGCCTATGATGAAGGATGAGTTACAAATGTGATGATGATGCAAGAATGCATACAGGTCTAAAGTGGAGTCTCAATTAATGGAATATTCATTTAATGAAATTCATCCACCCACTCTTCCTCCATCCATCGCTAGTGAGCTAGGCTTAGATTCAATAGGTAGCTAGAACCTATATTGCAAGTTGTTGAAGCTAATGTTGTTGGAACTATGGGTAGGTGGTGGATCCACACCTTAGTGTGTGAGCTCCAAAATCTTAAAAGAGTTCTTGGTCATTGGTAAAGAAAGAGTGTCTCACAAAAGGTCCTTGTGATGACTAGATGGGTGTACTTACTATGATTGGGTCAAGGTGCTTATGCTTACCATGCCTAGCTACCATAGTTAGAAGAGGTTCATGATCTCATGAACTTGTGCATGTCATGCAATGAGGGATGAATTCTTAAGTTCATGTTAGTCAATGACTTCGTGCAATAATCTAGCATTCCAATCATTCCCATGATTCCCATGCACCATTTGAAATTCCTCTTCTCATGAAGGAAAAGATGAAAAAATTATTGGAAATATATATTGAAAAGCAAAAAAATAAAGATAAAAAATAACGAAGAAGAGTTTATGAGAAGAAAGATATGTTTCCAAGATTTTTAGTCCACAAAAATTAGTATTTCTAGCATCATAGGATGATCCTATTATTGCTCAATCAAGATTAAGATGGAATATTGAACCAATGCTTATGCAAAACATGCGTGATATCAATTTTTCATGCTTATCTTATGTTCAACCTATTGCTTGGATCACTTAGTCATTTAAATGTAATGGTCCAAGACAATCTCTTGCTCACCCCTAGCCATGGCCATGAAGGCATAGAAGTCTCTATTTTAGTGAATACCAATAACATCAAATGTTGCTTCCACCTAAATCCTAAATCCATTTGTTTCTAGTTGTAATTACTATTAGGATTGAAACTAGTTAGCACATCTAGATGGATCAACAATAGATTTTTTTTAAAGTTGAATTTGGGAAACCTACTATGCATATGTGCACAAAGCAGGAAAATAAAATTGGAATTTCAACTTCTGAATGATTTGTAACATGTTGCTTTGGTTTAGTTTCATCAATGATTATACTGTGGAATAATTAAGTTTAGATGACACTGGTAGTGGGAGGTGTAACCTTGTACTTTGAAAGGGGACTTGGAAATATATCCCTATTATGTGAATGAGTAGTAATGAAGGGATGCAACAATGGATCTCTCATGGAATGTAGGAGATGCTCACATGTTTCCATGAGCTGATTGAATTGTTGTTTGGGGATCTGATGATTTTGTACTCTTACCTTATCTCTTTTGTCCATCATTAATTATCCATCTCTTTCATTTCATTCTTTTCCATTGTTGTATATGGCAAGAAGTTGATTAGGTAAAGTAGAGGATGAGATTTTTCCACCTAAGGAGATGAACTCACATTTGATGTTGATGTCTAACTAGTTATTGGGAATCCACAGATGTTCCCTTAATAAGTTTTACAAGAGGAAGAAAGAAAGGTATTTGCTATAAAGAGAGCTCACTAGTGAATCCTTGGTGACTTGGAATGATGAGTACATAAGCTCAAACTTATCTTCTAGTGGTGGTGGTGATTTCATGACATCGAACCCTTGATTGTCTTGCACTTGTATGAGGGTCAGTTTTACAAGCTTCAAAATTTGATCATAACAAACTATTCCCATGTTACCTCACTTGTACCTATTTGTTTGTCTTGGAGTATCTTATTTATATTTTATTTCACTAACCCCTTCTTCCTAGTTCTTGGATAATGGGAATTAGAAGATTTAACATTATTATTTGAATCCCATGAATTTGGTTGTCATCAAAAATAATTTTTTATGTTTTTTAATTTTTGGCTAATTTTATGGATTATTTGGTTTAATCCTTACTTGTATTTGTGATATTTTATTAAGCATTTGTTCTTCTTTTTCTTCCCATTTTCATTATTCATGTGGTTCAAGTTAGGTGTCTTGTAACTTAGTCATGGATGAGAGACATCAATTCAAGTATGCACTTTGTCCTTTCGATGACTATTTAAATTATTTTCATCTTATTTTTACTTACCCATGCATGTCTTTACTCAATAGTTCTAATTATGTTTCTCTTGTGTCCCTGAGGGTTATACTTATCACTGTTCCTATAGCCATTTTTTGCATTGGTAATATAATGCCTTGGAAATATCACTTAATTTTTAGCATTTTCATAGCTCATCATTCTTAGGTGAGATATCATTCCTCAATATATGATTCTACATTTGAGCCACTAAACTTAGAATAAGAGTAGTAAAAAAATCAATCATCAAATCCAACACCTATACTTGAGAAACCTCCTTCAAGATAGAGATCTAGAGGTAGATTGTTATGGTCTTGATCTTGTGAGTTAAGTGCATGTCCTACAAGATCTTTTAAATGAGCATCAAAGGAATTGGAAGAAGATGATTTGAATATGGATGATGTGCAACAAAGATCCATCCATGAAGCCAGTGTAATAGTCCTTGAGGCATAGGTTGTAGATATTTCACATGTATGCACCTTGTACTTTTAGCTTCTTTTGGTTTCATGTAGGCATGTTAGGGGGACTCTATCTTAAGCCTTCATTTCCTAGCACTTCTTAGTAAGGTGGGTTTCATTGTGACATAGCCATGTTCTATATTATACATTTGTAATTCCTCCATATTGATCTTGTCATGTGTCTAGTTCATATTTTGGGATTAGCTTTACTTAGTCATAGGGGAAAGAGGAGGCATCTAGTGACATTTTGTATGCCAATTGTAAGCCCTGGACTTGGGAAGTATTTCATGTCTTGTGTTTGTGATTTTTAGGCACATGGTTGAGGTTTCTACCTCCTAGGTTTGCATCATATCCTTCCATATCACACTTCTAGGTTTCGTGCATGTTTTAAAATTCCTAAGATATTTTTGGCTTCTCTCATGAACTCTAGGAATCTTCCAGCATGTCTCCTAGTGTTTTGATTTCATCCAGAATTGGCTATAAAAGTGTGCTAGGAGAATGTATGATGACTACCTTGCATTAGCACACTTCTTATGTTAGTGCAAGGGTATTTATGCATCCTCTGGAAGGCTTGGTTTGATCCCTTTGCCCTTGGGGTACCTTCAATGTGTTTCTGGATTGCCTAGGCTATGCTAATGGACCTCCATTAATACTTGGATACTACTAAACCTTTGTTAGTATGTTGCAAAAAATATAAAAACTTGGGATGAACTCTCACATACATCATAAAAATAGTTTTTTTATTTTATTTTGACATCCGGTTAGTGTGAAGAGCTTTTTCTCCATTAGGTAAGTTGATTTCCTTACCATTTGTGTGAGTGTTTTGAGTCATTACTTTTACAAGTACAATTAGACTTTGTCAAAGTACTACCTTTCTTACATAGCCTAGAACCATTTGGTCAATGTAGAGTCCAGTGTTTGCATAGTAAATAAAGCACATGGTTCTCCCTTGTTTTACCATTGATGCCCTAAATATTAAAATACTAAAAATATTTATTTTATTTCTATTTCATCAAGCTATGATGGTTTATTCCTTATCCAAGGAGGTCATAACTATGTGGCATGGTGTTGGACCATTGTAGTTATGACTAAGAATGTTTTATTGCTTTTTGTAATGGTGTTGCACTTGTCCTATAAAGTATTGTGATAAGAACATTGTGTGTGTTCCCATGAGGGATTGTGATGCATGCGTGTTTATATTTATTTTATTTTTATACTCATAAAATCCATAAAAGTTATAAAAAAATAATAAATATTCTCTTTATTCTGTACTATGGTAACATGGGATTTTTCTTGTATCATGTGCACTATAGTCTATTTTATACTTATTGAACATAATGTTATACATGAGTATCCTTGGTAATCGACTCAACATTGTCTTCAAAACTTATGATTAGATTACACTACATTTTGTATGATAAATGAAATTGGTCAAAATTAGTGGAATCCTTACTAGTTGAGAATACAATGTTAAAGAAGATGAAAAGTGGAAATATTTAAAAAAATTAAAAGTAATACTTATTTCATCAAAACTAATCAAGTGCATCATGGTATGGTCTTAAATTTATAGAGAATGATTGGGGTTATACTAGGGGACATTGACAAGGCATTTCCCATTATAAATACTAATTAGTTTAGAAGAAAACATGAAGAATTGGAATCAAAATAAAGAAGATCCATCCATTAATTTTGTTTAAAATTAAAATAAAATAATAAATCACTTTTATCTTTAGGTGGGTGAGTGAGACAACATGAACTTCAAGTCTTTGATCCTCTTGGATTCATTCTTGCTTTGTACGATAATTATAATGTTACAAAATTTTCATGATATTTCAAGATAAAAAGAGCATAAAAAAGAGAGAAAGAGTCCTTAAGCCTTTACCTGTTAGCCAAAAATCTCATTTTTATTTTTCAAAATCAATGGTTTTGTCATAGATTATTTGGGCTATTTAAGTTTGATGATTATACAATATTAATTAAAAGGCTAAATTGATTTTTTTAACTTACATTTTATTTTTTATTGAAATAATATCATCATAGTTTAGATATTAATAGTAAGAAATTACTAATATTCATTTACCTTGTTTCTCAAGCTATTAAAGAAAGACATGAAGTAGTTACAATGAAGTTAAGTTATAGATGTTAAGAAGATTTAAAGTTTATTTTTTAATTAATTGAATTTGTTACTTTGCTTTCACACAGCAAAATTTTACCTAAGATAATCTATAATTAAATTACACATAACTTAATATCTATGGCATTTTATGTCCTAATGCTTATAATTTAAGAAAATAAATCTTCATAAGCATTATAAAACTTAAACCAATGTGCATGTTAAATCATAAATTTACATCAAAGTGCTTAAAATAATAATTTTCATAACAATAAACTAAAGATGATAATTAAATCTCATAAATCATGAGAAAACCATAATCTTAAGGAGAGTTGATAATAACCATCAATACAACTATCTAGTACATCATGTCCAACATAACATAGTCTCAAAGGAAAATTAAATCTAAAGATAATGAAAAAACTTCATCAATCATGCTCTATTACCATCAAGCTCCTAGCTCTTGCCACCTAAATATGCATGCAAATATATAAGAAGTGTTATAAACCTTCTAGTAGAGCCAAGCACCTTGGTACACTTGGAATAAGCTATAAGATGGAATCACATGCTACACAAGAAACCATCTTAAGATTCATGAGATTAGATGCCATAATCAATTCTAAAAAACCATGATGTCCTCAAAATGTCAAGAAATATATTAATCGATACTGTTCTTAAAATCAACCACTTACAATAACTAGTTGGCCCACAAAGATCTCACCTATCTTAGATGTTAGCAATCCTTTTTAAGGATTGATTGACCAAACCTCATTTGATCTTGGATGAATCGATTCTAAAAGTAATCCCATGTGGCTAACCTACTTCTATCAATCCAAATTATGAAACTTGCCATGTGAAGAACTACAAGTGGCATCAGTATGATTGACTAAATAGTCCCTCCATAATGCTTACCCATTATTGCAATCTATGCACAATCATAGATGATTTATGGAAATCAATCCTATCCTCCACAATGCCTATCCATTGACACAAAAAAATAAGGTACCTAGGGTACAATAATAGGTGACATGGATCAAGTACTAGAGGCCAACCTATACTCATCACAATGCCTATATATTGATCTCATTAAATGAATAATCAAAATGTTGAATTGTCTAAAAAATTCATGAGTTTGAGTACCAAAGCTTAGGGATGGATCAAAGAATGCAAGAATGACAAGAAATGACAAAAATCAACAAATCACAAGTTGACCATGACTTGTGATAAGAATTGGAAGATTGACGATGACTAGTGGCTAAGTCTTGATAAAGACCATGATGTTTCCATAACATATGGAACTTGCTACAATCCATTTTTGCTAGACCATAATTCATGGTTAGTGTTACAACTAGAAAAATTGATCGCTAGAAAATCAAGAGATCTAGTGTAGTAACCTCAACGTAGAATCCTCAAGGCCTCTAAGAAATGGAATTATAGGTGCCCTAGATGGTCCGATAGATCACCTAGGGACTTATAAAATGCAAAGTGAATAATGTAAAATTAAACAAAATGCAAATATAGAAATCACAAGCAAAGCAAATCTCGCACAATCTAAAATTTGAAACGTTATTTAAATGAATAAAGAATAAGTTCAAGGATGTGTACAAGAGTTACTTATGATAGAGCAAAAGGGGGTTCATTAGGGTAGGAGTTCAAAACCCATTGAAGTAGATGTGAACTGCTCCACAATCCGGATACAAAGCCACTCCTAATGCTTTTGAACTTGCTCTACTGTAACTTTAGATCTGTAGCTTGGATCACTATTGAGGGATGAGAAAAGTGAGAAATTTGGCTATTAGATTGTTCCACACTAGAGGTTGCAAGTTCTAGAAATGTAGCATTGACACCAAAAATCCACAAGTCTTAGGGGGGATAACAAAGGTTATAAAAAGGTTGCAAAGGTTCCACACTGGGAGGCTCCAAGAGGCTGTGTTTTTGCAAGGTTGCAAGAGCTCTTAGAAGCCAAAATTTTTATGTGCCTGAAAATGCAAAACTCTGGAATTGCCAGAATCAAAAAAATTGTAAATGATGTTGGGGTTTTGATTTTATAGGTTTTGGGCCATGATTTTTGCTAAAAATTGGGTAATAGATTGGCTGCAAATTTTTGCCTCATATAGGTGAATTAGATGCCCAAATTTTGGGGATTACCATATATGGTAAGTGCTTAACCCTAATGGCCATTCTTTTAAATATAAATAGTAATGGGGGAAACCTTCTACGCTGGAGCTAGATCTTCCATGTTGAGCCTTCTTCCATCCATTTTGAAGTGGTTGATCAACTTTGAGGCCACTAAAGTACAAAAATCTTTCTCATGTTGCTTCCATGCTGGGGGAGAGGAGTTTTAACATTGGGGGTGAGAAGTCTCCACACTGAGGGTGAGGGTTTCCATGCTAGGAAAGAAGATCAAACTCCTCCACATTGGGCATTATGTCTCCCCCCACTTCTCCACACTAAGATTTGCCTCTCCATGCTTGAGCTAGGTGATATTTGCCCCTGTAGGTGTTTCTAGTGTAGAAAAGTATATACCCCCTATAAAACCCATAAAATTTCCATTTTTCACATCCCGAAAGGCATTTTTGACCCATACCAACCCCCAAGCCCAAATATAAATACTAGGTGACTTTTTTTTCACTTGGGGAATGAGGCTTTGACCACTTATGAGGCATGTTTTAGCCCCAAAAGTATAAAATATGTGATATTTCCATCCATGGGTTACAATATTCATATTTACAATGAAGTTTTACCTTGAGTTTCATGGGGTGAAGGCTAGATGGTGAAAAATGATTATAACATGCAAATTTGCATGGTTCTTCAATGGTCCTTCTTTGTTGGTGTCTAGAGGATTGACTCAAGAGGCATTGAAAAAGAATACTAAACACCACTGTAGGTCCACCATTGACATTCCCTCTTCGTGCTTGATCTAGTCATGTAGAACCATGTCAAAGAGTGCTTGTGATGATGGGATAAGGCTATGATGATGAATATATTAAGGTTGTAATGAAATGGTTATGAGGGCTAACAATGTGTTTCAATTGTTGACATCATGGCTACAATGTGATATTGACATGTTTTGAAGTGTTGGTCAGTCGAAAAATGTGTTTGATGAACTAATCACTTCACTCCAAGATTTCTTTTGGCCATTAGGCTTTGAGGCTTCATTCACCATTTAGCCTCTTTGCAATTTTCTCCCTCTATTTTTTGTTGGTTTTTTTGTGCAATGAAACCTTCATTGGGTTTCAATACTAGGGCTGATTTGATATGGTTTTCCCATTGAATGAGTTACATTACACTCAAAGGACTCAACTGTTTTCCCATTAGGTAAGATTCATTATGCTTGATGGGCTTAATGGTTTTCCACCAAACTAGATGTGTTACATTTGGTGGACTTAGTGCTTCCCACTAAATGAGCTATGTTACATTCAAGTGGACTTGAGAGTGAAGCATGATAGAGAGATATCATATGGCTATAATGAATGAGTGACAAGCATAGATCAAAATTTCTTCCCAAGGTATGAAAGGTTATAACCAGGCTATAGTGTTGGGCTCAAGGGGTGGTGCTAGATGGAGGGAAATGGTATAAGTAGTCTCGACATAGTAGGACAAACTCACTAGATTTTGCACATCAAGATCACATGATGACCTACTATTGTAATGAGTTGCATCCTTGTGATGGTCCCAAGCTTCATCCTACAAATACAACTCTAAGAAGCCAAGAAAACCAAGCAAACAAAACATGTTATAATATTACAATACATATAGTGCACATAGGATGATAAAACCAAGCTACCCAAGTTACCAAGTGTACTAGTTTAAAGCTGTGGTGGGCCATGGTACTAGTTTAAGGCCTTGGTAGGCCGTGGTGCTAATTTAAGGTTGTAGCAAATCATGGTGCCAATTTAAGGCCTTAGCAAGTCTTGTCATCATATTTAGTCCCTAGTAGGTCATGTTACTGGTTTAAGGGCTTGGTAGGCCATGTCACCAGTTTTACGCTCTGGTAGGCTATGTTATTGATTTAAGGCCTTGGCAGGCTATGTCACTAGTTTTAGGCCTTGGTAGGCCATGTTATTGGTTTAAGGGCTTGGTAGGCTATGTTACTAGTTTAAGGCCTCAGTAGGCCATGTCATTAGCTTTAGGCCCTGGTATGTTGTGGTTGAGTAGGGTCGCTTCTTGATGGTTATTGACTACATGTAATATGGCTTTAGATAGGAATGATTAACTGGATTGGCCAACTCATTCCCATCCATGTTGCCTATCCTGAATGCTCTAGGCTCTAGTGACAAGGAAGGACCATTTATAGTTGGCTAAGAATTTATCTGCATATTCATGGATAGCTTTGAGGACCAATTCATCCTCCTTGATCTTACGCTTGATTAGGTTATGGTGGTGTTTCTATTTCTACCTCTCTTGATAGTATTTACGGTGAGTAAGGATTTGCATATACTACTCTTTTACTGAGTTTAGGATCATTTTTTGTAACTTCTTATTTTGCTCATCATTGATGAAGTTGGGTCAAGGCTACTTGGAGTGACAACACCTAGAATTCAAGAGGAAAAATAGCTTTAGAATCATAAAATAGGTTATAAGGCATTGCATCAGTTGTTGTTTAGTGAAACACCACCAAATTTAGGCTATCGTGACTTTTTACTAATTTGCCTAAGTGTCAACATGAGGAAAAATTTTTCTAAGTGCTAGGACTATGCTCTCCACTACACCAAAGCATAGTTAGCCTAGTAGAGAGTGTAGTCAGCTCCAAAGATAAATTTTCTACAATTTTTCCTAAGTGTCAGTGTAAAGGAAGAAGTTGTAGATTTTTCTAAGTGTTGTAACTACACTTTCCACTGCACCAGAACATAGTCAGCTCAGTTGAGAGTGTAGTCAACACCAAAGGTCAGTTTTGCATATTTTCCAAGTCAGTAGTTGTAGAATGTGGCTAGCATGGAAGAAACAGTTTGGAAAAAGTTTCTAACTATCAAGACTAGGCTCTCCATTGCATTGGACCATAGTCGATAGTAGATAGCATCAAGGCCCAATTTTTTGTAGTTTTGTCTAATTGTTGTGACTATGCTCTCCACTGCATGGAGCATAGTCGACATAGTCAACAAGAAGCTAGATTTTGCAAATTTTCTTCTAAGTGTTGGGACTATGCTCCACCCTAGTTGGGAGCATAGTTAGGCTCCCTTAAAGCATAGTTAGCACATGGTCTAGAATTTTTCTAATTTTGAAACTATGCTCTCCCCTAATCCAAAGCATAGTTAAGCATAGATAGGCAGAATGACCTCTAGAGGCCTCCACAATGTAGCACCGACATTCACATCAACTCCAACACACCTTTGGCAAGAAACATGCATCATTTTGGAATCCACTTTATCCCAAAATTGTAACTACACTCGACACTGCTCGAGATAGTGGACAATGTAGTCTCCACATTTTTATTTTTGGCATTTTTGTTATGTACATTATAGTATTTTTGGCACATGAACATGTAGTTGGTAGCGTAGTCACAGTTTGGTAGTCTCGCAAGGTCCATTGGAGCACACCAAAGGATAATACCATTCACTTTAGTGAAGAGCATCATTATGTACAGCATAGTCCAAACTGTTCCATTGGCATGTGGAAATCGATTCGCATTTCATGAGAGACCTAGCCCTATAAATACCCTAGTCCTCTATGTTCCAGGGGTTGGAAAATATAAAGAAAGCTTAGCATTTTGGTGGGAAGATTTGCATTTTGGGCATTTGGCATTCTTGAAGTGCATTTGGCATCTCATCAAGGAAAGGCATTCACTCACCTCTAGAGACCACCATAGGCCATCATAATCCACTGCACCCTATGAGGGCCAACTTGGCAGGCACAGACACCATAGCAGAATGTCCATCTTCGATGCTAGGCACCCTGAGACTATGACTACACTATCTATTCCACCTATTGTACACTGCGTATCTTTCTCACCACATTTGAGGTTAACTATGCTCAACCCTATTTGGGGTGGTGATGCTTTCTCTCTCACTCTCCTCCTATGCATTTTTTAGCATTTTATTCACATTCTAGCATTTTATTTTCCATTTTTCACAAATTTTGCATGTAACTATGCATTAACACCTTTGTTTTTGGTGGAAACCCTTGACTACGCTCACCCTCGTTGACACCGTCTCCACCTCTAGAAAGCCCTCATTTGGACATGGAGTCAAAGCTATGCACCCATGAACCTCTCGATGTTCCCATTCCAACCACCAATATTTTTGATTGCTACATTTGGTATGTTATGCAATAGGACCAAAGTGCATGGACAAGATACTCATGCCATTTACGCTTTCTATTATTAAGCATCTTCTTAATCAAGTTGATGATGGCTTTTGCTTGTCCAATTCCTTGAGGGTAATAAGATGATGAAAAAGAATGCATAATTCCTAGGTTGTGATAGAAATATTTTTTTTCATGGCTACTAAATTTTGGTCAATTATCTACAACTATGGTTACAGGTATGCCAAAAATGACTATAATGTTATCCAGGATCAATTTGTGGACTTGGTTAGATGTAGTCTTTCTTAGGGAAATAGCTTCAACCAACTTAGTAAAGTATTCAATTGTGGTGATGATGAAGCTATGTCCTACAAAATACTTAGGTGTTATAGATCCAGTGATATTCAATCTCCATCATTGAAATGACCATGTGATTTGAGTTGTATGCAACTTGGTTAGTGATACATGTATCTAGGTATGATGTCGTGAACATGTGTCAAACTACTTAACCTTCTACATGCAGTCACTTTTCATATGGGGCCAAGAGTAGCCTAACCATATAATCTTAGTGGCCATAGCTCTTGGTCCTATATTTCCTCCACAAACATCATCATGAACCTCCTCTAGGACTATTCTAGCTTTGGTTTTACCTAGGCACTTTAGTAATATGCCATCGTAGGATTGTCAACATAAAGTGTTACCACCTATGATGACATAGTACTTTGAGCATGTACATACAACATACTTTTTAGTAGTAGTCAAGCCTTATGATTATTCATCATGCATAAGGTAAAACTTAATATTGTCATACCACTCCTTGGCAGGAGTAGTATGAACAATGCCCACAAAGGTATCCTTAGTGTTCTGCCTAATGGGAATAGCATAGTCCATGGTTAAGGTGGGTAACTTACTAAACACATATGGTGTAACACTGAGGGTTAACATTGTGATTGCATCAGCTATGGAATTCTCATTTTGGGGTATGTGTTGAATATAACTATATTAAATTGTTGTAATAGTTTCTTTCCTAGGTCATAATAAGGTTGTAAGTATTTGACTTTACATGCATGGACTTTAGTTACTTGGTTAACCATAAATTTTGAATCACCTTTGATCATTAAGCATCTAATTTTTAGGTCACGAGCTATCATAATCCCTCTAATCAAACCCTCATACTCTACTATGTTATTTGTGCATGAAAACACAAAACAATATGTAAAGGATCAAATTTCACCAAATGGAAGTGTTATGATGGAAGCAACACTAGCCCCATGGGTAGTTGAAGCTCCATCAAATTGTATGACCACCTCATAGCCCTTGGGCACTTGGCTAACAATGTTAATATACTCATTAGGAAACTCAGGATTTATGGTTGCTTAGTCATCAATAGGTGAAACTATGAGTTGTACAACTATAGCTTAACCTTTTGTTGAGGTTTTAGAGATGTAATTAAGGTTAAACTCCATGGTTATGGCTTTTCATCAGGCTATATAGCTAGTTCATAGATATTAGTAATTATTATTATGAGTACATTTTCTTTACAAATGACATTACCTTGGCTTCTGAAGAGGTAGTGTCTCCACTTCTTCAATGAGAAGACTAGTGTTAGACAATACTTCTCCACATAGGTGTATTGGGTCTCATGGGCAACTAATGCATGGCTAAGGTAGTATACTGCATTTTTTCTCCATCATCACATTTTTGACTAAGTATAGAGGCAATGGATGTGTTGGAGATGGCAAATTATACGTAAAATTATTTACCCTCTTGTAGAGGATAGACTAACAATAGTTGTGCCAACTCTTGTGTAATGTTTTCAAAGGCCTCTTAGCATTGATCCATTCACTCATAGTGAATCCATTTCTTAAGGAAGTGTTGCATGGGCTATAATGTATCTGTATGACTAGCGATAAACCGACAAATAAATTGTAACCTACCTTGTAATCTTTGAAGCTCTTTAAGGTAGGTAGGCATTGCTAATTTGGATATAGCCTTAACGTTATCAGGATCAACACATATCCTTGCTTTAGACACTACAAAGCCAAGCATCTTACTGGTGTTGATACTGAAAACACATTTCTTGGGATTGAGCCTAAGCTTGTACTTCATGCATCATTTAAGCACAAGGTCTAGGTCATTAGCATGGGCATTGACCACTTTTTACTTAATAGTTATATCGTATATATAATCATTGAGCAAACCTAGCATGTAATCACTGAAGATATAGGTCATAGCTCATTGATAGGTTGCTCTTGCATTCTTAAGGCTACAAGGAATCATGGTATATGAAAAGGTACCCTAAGGGGTCATGAAGGTCATGCTAAGTTGGTGCTCTAGGTTGATCCTAATCTAGTTGTATATCGAGAATCCATCCATAAAGGAAAACAAGGCATGCCTAGCTATAGTATTGATAAGTTGATCAATACTAGGAAAAGGAGAGTCATCGTTGATGGTCACTTTATTTAGGTCTCAAAAATCAATGCAAATATGAATAATCATGTTTTTCTTAGGGAAAAACACTATGTTGGAAATCCATTCTATGTAGTCAATAGCCCTAGTGAAACTAGCTTGGTAGAGCTTTGAGATCTCATCATGAACTACCAAGGCCAAATTAGGTCTAATCTTGTATACTTTTTACATAACTGGTGTAATGCTAGGGTCAAGTATGATGTTGTGCTAGACTAAGTGTGAGTATAGGCCTAGAATATCTTCATATGACCAAGCAAAGACCTTAATGTTACCTTGTAGTACCTTGGTGATGTCTTGAGCCTATTGAGGTTCTAGTGAGGAACTTAGATTAAGAGTTTTCTTCTCACCGATGTGTGTTGTAATAGGAACCTCAACTAAAGATTCTTCAATTATTTCATCCACCTCTAAGTCAAGGGGTTTGACTAAGTTTTTAGGATATTTTAGAGATTTTTCTATGAAGGCTATATGGTCGAAAATACTCTTAGGCTCAAGATTTAAGCAATTAGGGTCAATATAGAATTCTACATCATTGTGAGGCCTACTTAGGCTTAAAGGTAGACTGATATACTTCTATGTATTCATATTTTGATCCTGCATGTCAACCAAAGGCACATTAAGTGGCATGTAGGTAAAAGTAAATAAATAATGCTAAAATGCTATAAAATTATGCAAATACATGCTAATCTAATGTAAACAAGGTCATCTAAGTCTATAAGTAGGGTAAAAATAAGCAAAAAAAGTGCAATAAGGGACAAATAAGGGAAAGTATGAGAAATATGGATACAAATGATCAACAAGGGCTAGAATTTTGATAGTTTTAGGCCTTAGCAGGCCACAATCACATGGTGCCAAACGATGATCAGGGAATGTCAAACCCCACTATTTGATACCAATCAGAGCTAAAACAAAGGTAAATAAGGCTATAATAAGGAAATTAAAGAACATAAAAGGCTATATAAAGGTCATAAAGAGGTTAAAAATGGCAATAATGTAACACAAGAATAAAAACAAGTCGAAACATAAATCAAGCTAATCAAGCTACATATATTCAAACTTGCCTAATATAGATTAAAAGGAATTATATTTTTCCAATTTTAGAACTTAGCAGGCCATGCTTTGAGACTACAAGGCTATTAGGTGAGTTTGGTCATTATTTAAGGCTATTTTTGGGTTGTTTGGACCTAGAAATCAAGAGTTTAGAGGCTTTCCTACTCTCACACCCCCCCCCCTTCCACCCTCTCTGCCCCCTATTTCCATGATAGCTAACATGGAAGAAAGGACCCTTAGCATGAAAACTAAGGAAAGTGGATTTTGGGACATCCAGATGTCCAAAATTGACATTTGAGGGTCTTCCCTGAAACACCACAAAAATTTCAGCAACACTTCTAGACAACTTCAGAGCCTCTGAAACGGTTTCGAGTAGCCCACCATGGAGCAAGCAAGGTCCTCGTGGGGTCCACAGATCACGACGGCAAGTGTCGGTGTCAAGAATCATCAGTTTAAAGGTCAAAAAGTCCAATTTTGGCTAAGTACATTGTGCAGACGTTGCACAGCGTAAGGATCAGCGTCACCAATTTTCAGAGGCCCAAAACAGAGCCAAAATGACTTGATTTTAAGGGTGTAAGTCGTCCTCAAGGTCCACTATTGATAACTATGGGTCCCAGCCTTTAACAATTCCATATTTCAGCCCAAAATTGCAAGTTTTGGAGGCCAAACTACAGGTCACACTGCAAGTTGCGCTGGATGCTAGACAAGCGAGGCGGTGTTAATCCTTCTTGATTTTCTTTTTCAAGAAATATATAAAATGGAAAAGGGATGTAAAAGCCCATGCAAAATCAAGCCAAATATTCAGCAAAAAAAAAAAAGAAATATAATTTTTCCAAGTGGGCCAGAGTTGAAGCTAATCTTTTTAAATCTTTTAAATCTTTTTTTGTATCGCTTGAGGGCTTATATTTTTAATTATTTGTATTTTTATGGGCTCAAATGACCCATAAGTTGTAAAATACATTGAACCTGGCCAAGAAAAGCAAAATTGCCAACACACGTACAACTCATGTACAACTTTCAAGCATGGATACATTGAACCTGGTCAAAGAAAACCCTAGCCAAAACCCTAGCCCAAACCTATAAATACCCTACCAATTCACACAAATTGATAGAGAAGAGAACAAGCAACAAACAAGAGAGAAAAGAACAATAAGAGAAGAACAAAGACAAAAGAGGCAAAAAGAAGCAAAGGCAAAAGCGACAAGAGAGAGAAGAAGATTAAAAGAGGCAAAGATTGGAGGAATTGGTGATGCACATCCGATTTTTGGCTTCCGATTTCTTCTCACATTAATCACATTTCATCGTCACATCATTCCGGGGCTAGGCGTTTGACTTGCCGTCCACACTTGCGCAACTACGCTTTGACCGGTGCATATTCTTGTTTAAAAACAATACAATACAGTTTCTTTTTTGCCTCTCATTTACATTATTTTCTGCAGTTCATCTTCTATTTACAATATAACTTTGTTTACGCTTTATTCATAATTCAGTACACTTTATTAACATTTCGTATCGTTGTTCATATTCCGTTTACACCGTTTACGATAACCCAAGCGCTAGCCATAGCTTACGCTTGGGGAAGTCCTTGGTTGATTTGCGTGCGAACCATCCAAGGCACTCTGCCTTCGTTCCTTTTCCAGCTTGCCCTCAAGCGAAGGTAGAGTCAACTGTGGCTGTCCAACGATCTCTCGGTGTCTGTTTCCCTTCCAGCCTTACACCGACGATTTAGGTCAGTACAGT
This sequence comes from Gnetum montanum, assembly GCA_015680685.1. NCBI lineage: Eukaryota > Viridiplantae > Streptophyta > Gnetopsida > Gnetales > Gnetaceae > Gnetum > Gnetum montanum. The sequence continues at coordinate 1,915,090 of MNCI01004872.1, forward strand.
TTTTGGCGCTAGAAGGAGGGCCTAACTTATTTTTCTTGTTTAATCGAAACGCTGGTCATGTTACCTGTAACTCACGTTGCTACAGTGCTCACACTACTACAGTTCTGCTACAGTATTACTATAGTTCCGCTACAGTGTTTTTTCAACAAAAACACACAAAACGCATCTGTTTCAAAGCCGAATTCACCATAATTCGCACCTAACTTCAAGCCGATCTAAGTACTGATTGCCACCAACATGGATCACCTTGTCCAATACATGCATTACACACAACACAACGGTTCTGAGATGACTTCCTCTTACCAAGGATCACCATCCAAGTACGAGTACGAGTTCACAGCCTTGCCCGAACCCAACATCCCTTGGGGCCTTACCTCCTCACAACAATCACAGGAGCACACGCCCAAGGCATTTGCTTCACAATCTACACACATTGGGGCCCAGCCCCAAACAATCCAAACACCTTTTACATACGATGGGGCCCAGCCCCAAGCAACACAAGTACCTTATGCTTACACAGGGGCCATCCCCCAACCTCCCCAACCTCAACCCAACATTTACGCAGGCGCCACATGTGCCATGCCTATTTCACCAGTGCCTCAGGCACCTGCTCATCATCCGTCCGGGATGACGTTAAACTATCCATGGCCCAGTACGGCCTTAAACTACCAACAACCATCTACCATGACATTAAACTCGCAAAGCCCACAACCGGTGATTCAACCCTTTGTCGCACAACCCACGCAAGTCCAATCAACACAACCAGTTGGTGAATCTATGAGTTGGAAACAAATGTCTCAACTCATCCAGACTATGACGGAGGAAATTAACCAGCTTAAGGCTGCCTTCTCAGGCACACCCAAGGTGGTGGACTTTTACCATGATGATCCAATCTGTCCTACGGTCCCATCCCTTACACTACCCATGGTCCATTCGTTGCCACATCTAACAAAATACAATGGTCATGGTGACCCCAATGCACATATCATCACATTTCGCACAGAAGCCATCACGTTGCACTCCTGGCCCCATGCCATTCTACGCCTCTTTCCCTTGTCGCTCACTGGCAAAGCTTTAGACTGGTACCGTGCCCTACCTCGAGCTTCCATCGCATCCCTCGAGGACCTCATACACCAGTTTGTGACACGCTTTAGATATAACATCAAACCTGAAGTGACAATCGACAAGCTCCTCCATGTCGGACAAAAACCCCTAGAGCCCATACTACCCTTCATCCAGCGATGGAGTGCCAGAGCCAATGAAATACATGAGCCGATCGCAGAGACACATCTCTTGGCAATCTTCAAGGGTGCAGTCAATGACTTCATCAAGTCCAAACTGCTCTACCAGGCCCCAAAGTCTCTTACCCAGGCCTTTGACCAAGCAATGGGCATCGAAGAGGCAGCAAGAGCAAGCAATGATCCATCCTACTTAGCCTATAGGAGACAACACAAAAAACAACAACATGCACAACAACAAATGCAACAACTACAACCAACACAAACAACACAAATAGCACAGGATACACAAGCAACATCAAACGCAACAATCGCAACAATCACCGTGCCAACACATGCAACCAACAGGCCCGTGGCCTCAACACCCCAAGCTGCCAGCTCTAGCTCTAGTGCCACCACACAAGCCTCTCCTAGACGTGAGCACACCCAACGCAACCACATACCCTTGCCAGGAAAACCTTCCCAATTGCTAGAACAGCTCCTCAATGCTGGTTTGATCCAATGCAAACACATGTCAGATAATGCCTACATACGCAACCAGAGACACTGTGAACTGGCAAGTCATCCCACTACAACATACAACACATGTGTCCCACAACATTTTGACTTAAGTGCATATTGCCACTACCACCAAATGTCTGGACACGACACAAACACTTGCCGAACTTTGCAAAATGATTTACAAAGAATGGCAAAGAAAGGATTGCTCAATGTAGTACAACCAAACAGTCTCGCCTCCTCCGCCTCCACAAGTAAGGGGCCTCCTTTTGTCATCAAAGTGCCACCTCATAAACCCACAGCACCCTTTGTGATAAAGGTTCCACAACAATCGTCCGCTAAGACGTTAAACTGGCATGATTCGTCCGCTAAGACGTTAAACTGGCATGACTCGTCCGCTAAGACATTAAACTAGCATGACGCAGCAACAAAAACCGCTAAGCAACCTTTCATCATAAGGGTACCACAACGAGATGACCCCTCACCTACCCAAAGCCCAATAGTGGACAACATCTCGATCCCTCCTCCTCCAAGGGTTCACCCCACTAGAAACCCGGCTAAGCCCACCAAATGGGAACGTAAGCACCTCACAACTCCCATGACCGAGGCAAAGGCCACAACTAGCAAACAACAACTAAACATTGGGGCCCCTACCCCCAAGCGAACCAAGCCTAAGTCCCCCTCTCGAGAGGTCTATCTCTCAAGCTTCACGGAGGAAGTTAAAACCAACACAATAGCTAATGACAAGGACTTCGTAGCTGCACTAACCCAAGTAAAACAAGCACTAAAACAGAAGAACACAACAATGAGTTTGTACGATCTGGTCATGACTTCAGCCACTTACCGCAAACCCTTGGCTCAAACATTAGCATCCATTCCTATTACAGAGGACATCCCCGCAAACGAAGAATCCATCTGTGCAA
>MNCI01004872.1:1921522-1967079 GCA_015680685.1 Gnetum montanum
CGTCCACACTTGTGCAACTACGCTTTGACCGGTGCATATTCTTGTTTAAAAACAATACAATACAGTTTCATTTTTGCCTCTCATTTACATTATTTACTGCAGTTTATCTTCTGTTTACAATATAACTTTGTTTACGCTTTATTCATAATTCAGTACACTTTATTTACATTTCGTATCGTTGTTCATATTCCGTTTACACCGTTTACGATAACCCAAGCGCTAGCCATAGCTTACGCTTGGGGAAGTCCTTGGTTGATTTGCGTGCGAACCATCCAAGGCACTCTGCCTTCGTTCCTTTTCCAGCTTGCCCTCAAGCGAAGGTAGAGTCAACTGTGGCTGTCCAACGATCTCTCGGTGTCTGTTTCCCTTCCAGCCTTACACCGACGATTTAGGTCAGTCCATTCCCAAGGTAGCATAGGGCCAAATCTTTTAAAATTAGGCACTCTAGAGGTCAGTAAAGGCCAAAAAGCGGGTTCTAGAGTTTAACTTCCCTACTTCCATGTTGGCTAGCATGGAAGAGATGGGGCTTAGCATGGAAAACCAAACTCCAAGTAAAATTAGGGTCAAACATGATCAAACAAGAAGCTAGAACCTAGATCTAGAGGTTGTGCATGCTCTATCTTCATTTTGAGACCATTTGAATTAGTTTTGGGTGTCAAAACATGTTGAAATGGATTTACCTCCTTCTTCCATGCTGAGCATAGCATCCCCATTATGGAATAATTGGAAACACTTGTTTCATGATTTCAAGATGGTTTGAGAGCATGTTGACTAGGTTCCTAGGCTCCTAGGCCTATAAATCATGATTTTGCAAGTTTTTGGTTAATTTTGATTGCATGATGAGGTCATTCAAGGGTACCTAAGATCTTATCACCTATTTCCAAATTGGGGAAGTTACACTAGCATGGAAGATCTGGGGAAATGGATTTTGAGATCAAAATAAGGTTAAATTAATAAAATCCTAAGGCTATAGGATCCTAGGCTTTTTCGGTGTAGATCTTTGGCTTCAAGGAGTGTCATCTTGCCACCAAAAATGGAAAGGAAATATTCCCCCTTGTTTCCATGCTACCTAGTATTGAGGAAATCCTTTCCAATGTGGATGAAGTAAGAATAGTAGATCTAGAACAATTTGAGTTGCAATCGATTGTGCACGTCAACTTCTAAAGCCATTAGGGTCAACAACAAGTGTTTTGGAAGTTTTGGATATTTCTAAGTGCTTTTTGGGCTTCCTCCCTTTCTTCCATGCTAGGTCTAGGGTGCTTAGTGTGGAAGAATAGGAGGAATAGATTTTTGACCATTTAGGATTAGTTTCCTAAGATTTGAAGGCTCTAATGGATGCTGATAGGATTCTAGGGTGCATGCAAGGTAATTCGGTGTCATTCTACGATGCCTATGAGCCTAAAATGAGTTCCCCCCTTAATCTTCATGTTGGAGAACATGGAAGAGAGGGTATCTAGCATGGAAGAATCACAAATCTTAGATCTATATGAATTTTGGCCTTAATCAATGATGCATGTGTGCTTCTAGGGTTGTTGGGGTTGAGCACTCGGATTTGAGATCAAAATTGGTTAGTTTAGAGGTTAGCTAGGTGGTTTTTGAGCTTTCCCCATTTTTTCACTTTGGAAATGACATACTCAATGTGGAGGATTAGGGGGAGTAGATTTTTAGCCATTTGAAGTTACTTTTATAGGGTTTGAGGGCTCTAGAATATGTAAAACTAGTGTTAGGGTTCATGTAAGGTTGTAGGGTGTCTACTTGAGGTGTCCAAGCATCATTTTTGAGACTCCCCAAAGTTCCCCCTACTTTCATGCTAACTAGAATGGAAGAGATGAGGGATCTTACTTTTTACCATTTTCTATAATTTTTGGCCATGCATGTATGTTTCTAAGGTTGCTAGTGCCAACTACTACTCCCTAGTATCAAAACTTGGTCATTTTAGGGGTCATTAGATGGTTTTTGATGTTTTCCATTTCTTCCATGTTGGTGTTCCCATGCTTAGCATGGAAGATTGGGGGAAAAATGTTTTTGACTATCCATGGTCAATTTTGATGAGTCTAAGGATCCTAGGATGAGTAGATAGGGTCTTGGAATGTACACAAGGCTTTTTGATATCTATTTGAGGTGTCCAAAGGCTAATTTTAAGTCCTCCCAAAGTTCCTCCTACGTCCATGCTAGCTAGCATGGAAGAGATGGATCCTAGTATGGAGGAACTAGGGGACTCTACATTTTACTATTTTTTGATAGTTTTGGCTATGCATGTGTGTCTATAGGATTTTCAGTGTTGACTATTGATTCCTAGGGTCAAAATCTAGCCACTTTGAGGGCTATGAGAGGGTCTCTAGGCTTTCCCCCTTCATCCACTCTAGGGCTAGGATGCTCAACATTGATGGGATTCTTCTCAGCATGGATAGTCCAAGGGAAGCAAGTTTTTGTTATTTCAAGTAACTTCCAGAAGTCTAACAACTTTTGAAATGGTTTGGTTTCTTCGAGAAGGCAAACTACATGCAAACTTTAGTAGGTTTGGCTTTTCCCATTCCATCCACACTAAGATTAGAATACTCAATGTGAATGAGATCCTCCCCAACATGGAAGAACCTTAGGAAGATTATTTTTATTGATTTTTGCTAGTCTAGTGGTTTCTAAAGAGGTTGTCTAGGTTCTCGTGTTAGTTCAATATAATTTAAGGTCATTTTCTTATTTCTAGGACTCCCTACTAATCTTCCTAGCTACATACACCTAGTTTCCATGCTAGGTAGTCTGGAGGAGATATTCCCCAGTGTGGAAGAATTAAGAAAGTCAGATCTAGGCTAGTTCGACAACCAATCCACCATGCATGTCAACCTCCAAGCTTGCTAGTATCGATGATCAATACTGGGTATCAAGATCTAGTTGTTTGGAGGCTTCTAGGTGACTCATGAAATCTTCCTTGCCCCTTCCCCCCACCTTCTTCCATGTTGGACATGATGGCCTTGGTGTGGATGAGAGGGGGATGATAGTTTTGTACCATTGTTTACTACTTTTAAGATCTTTGGAAGCTTTAAAGTATTCTAGTAGGGTCTAGGGGTTACTAGGGTAGGTTATTTGGTTGTTTCGGGTCAAAACTTAGGTTTTCTTGCATACCCCCTAGGTTTTGATGCTATCTCGACACTAGGCAACATGGAGGGGGGATTCACTAGCATAGAATAGGTCATGGATGGGCAAGCAACTTGTCTAAGGGTTAATCTAGATCATCAGAGGCTAAGAGGGGGTACTAGGCTTTGAAATATGCCTACTAGGTAGCCAATTTGGGCAATTTTGACCTTCCCCCCATCCATCCACACTAGGACTAGGATGATTAGCTTGGATAAGGCTTCCCCAAATGTGAAACTACAAACTCCCAAGGTTTCGACCACTTTTGACTAGGTTTGGTGAGTTTCTGGGGCTACCATGGGCACTTGAAGGGGTTCTAGGTCATGTGGGCCCACTTTGGGGGTCAAACCTAGGCTAGATGGGTGCTGGAAGTTAAGAATGGATGTTATCTCATCTTCCCATGTTGGGTAATGTTTCCCCAGTGTGGAAAACCATGTTGTCTAGTTTTTTCCATGTCTAATCCCTTTTGGGAGCTTGAGGTTGAAAAAGATGATTTTTGACTACTAAAAATGGTAAAATGTTATGTTTTAATGGTTTTATGAAGAGAGATGCATGTACCCACATTGGGGATTATATCCCTAGCATGGATGCATGGGATTTAAGGTTTGGTGATGGCTTTTTGTGTTTAAGGGATTAAAACCTAGTGTTAATGCAATTTTTAAGCTAAGAGTGAGGGTGTATAGTGGGGTCCACAACCTAAAAATTTTAAAATTTAAAAAGTGAAATTATTTCCCACCCATCATATCATAGAAGAGACTTTTCAACATTTCCACATTAGTGCACTTGGAGTTATGATGAACTGAATGGACAACTGGGGTTTAGAGGTGGATGTTTAGGGTTTGGTGGAGTTTTTATTGTTAAATGTTGTAAGTTTTGATCACAATTACATTTTTCACAAACAAAAAATTTTTGGGAGAGACTAGGTAGAGATTTATTGTTGCAAAGAGAATTAATCCTTATTGTGGAAGCCTTCAATCTTCCTTGTAGCTAGCATTGAACCTCCATGCTTCCCAGATTTCAATCATTCTCAACATTGGTGCAACAACTATGACATCCAAGTAGCGTGGAGGGAAGAGCCAAAATCCAAGAATTTAGAAGGTGTGAGAGCATTATAGGGACTTTTTAGGGCTTCCTAGACTAATTTCAATCTAGGCTTCATTTGTGGCTACTCCAAGATAGGCAATTCTAGCCATTTTTTCTCAGTTTCTAGTCATTTTTCTTACTTTTCTTGCCATATGCAGGGTTGTTTTCTTTATATCTACACTGATAGATGGGGTAAAATGAAATTTTGATGAAATACCATCTCTTATTTTGGCTATTTATACATAGATATATGGTTTTTTCATTTTTTTGGCCTTGGTAGATTTGATGTTTAAAATTAGGTTTGTTGTTTTCATGCTTTTTTCCAAAAATTGGAGGTAGCACTATTGTTCTCAGATCTAGGCCAAAATAATTATCAAAATTTAATTCTAAAAACATTCTACACCCTTATTCTGATGTTGTTTCAAATGGGTATTGATTATTTTTGTTTTTTGGCTATTTTTCATGGCTATGTAAAATTAGGCTTTATGAATTTTAAGCTTTTTTTTGGAGATTTTGGCATGAAAAAAGCAAGAAAGGTTGCATATTTTTTAACATGAAAAAAACTATATACTTTTAAAATTTTATATTATAGGTTTGTATCCCTACATTTAATATTTCTAATGGCTATTATTTCATTCAATTTGGGCTAATAAAGATGAAGTTATGTCTATTTTTTGTGAGGTTATGTAGTTAGGTTTTTTATGCCATTTTTTAGAATTCCATGTAGATTCATGAATTTATTCCTAATTAAAAGGCAAGGGATTTGTGAAATTTATTGCTATGATGGGTGGATCTTGGCTTCAAGTTTCTAATGGAGATGGAATTACCCTGTTTGGATTATAAATGAGTTTTTAATGATTTTTTCATTAGGCATGTGTCAAAAAGGGGTTTTTCCATTTTCAAATTTTTATCCAAATTAATGAATTTTTTTTGAATAAACAAAATAGTTTCTAAATTGTTTTTAGTCTAGATGCATAAGACTCAATTCAAGCTTTCAAATGGTGTTGGAATCACTCTGTTTGGGGCTCAAATGAAGTTTTGGTGAATTTTCTTTGAACCCTATGCAAAAAGGAGGTTAATGGTAATGGCTACAGTTTTTGCTAGTTTTGGCTTTGTTTGATGTAAATGTGGTTATGTATTTCTGGTTGTAATGGCTATGGCTAGAAGGTTCATGATTTAAAAATTCCTTCTATGGTGGAATCACTAAAACTAGAGCCCAAATGGAGTTTTAGTAAATTTTTGGTTATGGCTCTATTAATAAGGTTAAATTTTAGTTGTAGCACTTTACCCCTTTGGAGATGGATGTGATTGACATGTTTAGAAGATTCTCTTGTTAACTTCCATGCCTTTGGGGATGGTCTAAAATGTTTTTAATGTTCTAAATTTGGTTTTCAAGGTTACAAGTATTTTTTTCTATTTTTGGTAATGTTTATGCTAATGCCTATTTTCTAGATTTAAAATTTGGCTATGTGTCAACTTGTTGTGCTATCTAAGCTATAATGGTTTGGCTATGATGTATAATGCTTTGGAAGGTTGTAATTATTTTGGCATGAATTCCTTAAGAAAATTTAGATAAAAACATTAGAGCTTTTTATAGAGTCTAATTTCACCCCCAACTAGGATGTTTTTACAAACTTGTTAAGAAGTTTTAATTGGTCTTAATATTTTTTCTTTACCATGTAGGATCTTTCTAAAGCCCATAATTATCATCATGGATTTAATGAGAATTCTATTCTACATATGCCACCCCAAGGACAATATCCCTCTACCCAATATGACCTTGGACAAGGTCTCACTATTGTTCTAGCTAGGGGCAAGGGAATTCCTTATCTACATCTTTTAGAATTTTAGTATGATGCTATGGTCACACTTGTCTATGGATGTGGATGGGGCCATAGTGGAGATGATAATGCCCTAGGCATCTATTCTAGTTGCTAGGTTTATTATTGACAACCCACCGCCTAAGAAAATAGGAGGAACTATACATGCAATTAGTCCACGCTACCTCACAAAGATTTGGACTATGCCAAATTATAGTTAGTATAATGTTGAAAATACTCTGATGGTGGTTCATATATCCCACACATTGTTCCAAAACCCACCTAGCACCATGTACCATCTATAGGAGTAAGCATGGTTCTTGTAATATTTTTATTATTTTTGGCTTTATTGGCTAAACTACCTTTTCTAATTTCATCAATTTTGTGAACTTCTTGTAGGTATAGGATTAGTGATCAAGGCTTGATCACTAATGATCAAACCTTGGTGATGGCTCAAACTACCTTATATGTATTTACAAAGGACCCCTAGATTAAAACTACTGTGTATCAATAGTTAAGAGGGGACTTTGATGCATACACTAGTAGATTTAACCTTGTTTACAAGAAGTATATGGATGAGAGGATGATACATAATTGATAGGTGGGCTCTAAGAGCTCATTGGATCAGACCTTGGTAGTTGGTACCTTTGCTCAAACCACATAAAAGAAGAAGAAAGATGAACATAAATTCTATTGCTCCTAATGTTTTATGGTTATGACAATTCCAAGTGCTCTATCATTTTAACCAGTTATTAAATTTTCTTATGTTGAACCTAAGTGTTGGTTGTTTCCTTGTAAGACCCTCCATCTCTGCTAATGTCACCTTACCACTTGTAGGATGTCATGAGGATATCCTCATCCTAAAGTTTGGTGAGGTGATACTAGCATAGGAGTGGTTGAGGGGGCAAGTGCTTGGGTACATTCAAGTAAAAATTCAATGTGTGGGTTTGCTTGATTTGTTTATGGCACCTATCCCTTCCATTCCTATTGGAGAGATGCTAAACATCATCAACTCCTTCATTGAAGAAGCCAATTGCTTCCACACCACCACCTGATGTGTGTCGATTATAATTGCCATCGATGGAAGCACCTTTTGCAACTTGTTTGATGTTCCCACTGATGGGGAAAAGGTTACCACTAGAATAGTGAAGGAAGCAAGTCATCATGAGAAAGTTTTGGAGTGTCTTGGTGCCAGCATGGGCCACTCTAGAATTTCCATGGACATCTTCATGAACCCTGATGTAAAGGCTTCATATCCTTTGTTTAGGTCTCATGCATTTCCTAAACTATTGTCACAGAAGAAGGTAATTGACATTGCATAGGGATGGACCTTTAAGAAGGTCTTGATAGATGACATCAGGTTCAATTGGGTGGTTGTTTTGACTTTTAGGCTTTAGGATGAGATCCTCAAACTCTACAAGGATACCTCTACCATAATCCACATGTATTTTGTAGTTTTTGTAGGTTACTTGAAGAGGTTTGTAGAGTTCTTAGTGGTGTGGAGGAATGGACGATGGGTTACCCAAGACCTAGACTAGCTTTCTAAGCCTTGGATAAGGCACATTTATCAAATGGTGTAGGCCTAGAATCCACTAAATGGGATGGAGGATTCACTATTCATTACCACCAAGGGTTTGAATCCTATAGAGTACAAATTGTCTAATAGCCTAAACCCCTCATGATCCTAGTGATCATCTTGGAGGCTAAGTGGTGATGCAGAGAAGCTAAAGGAGAAGCTAAGACCAAGCTCAAGAGATCCATAGAGGGACCACCACCAACATCAAACCATCTTGCCTTGAAGAAGCTTAAGTTTAGTCTTAACTCATCAAAGTAGGAGATCACAGGTAAGCTTTATTTATGTTTTGGTTATCCTATGTTTTAAATTTTTATGGCTATGTTATGACTTCTAGTGCTAATCTTTTTCTATATGCTATGGTTATAGACAAGCATTAGGTCACGGTAGCCCAAGCTGTCGTGAAGGAGCAGACATAGAGATGTGTAGTTGCTGTAGTTGAGGAGGAACAAAGGGATGTAGAGAAGACACTCTTACAGTAACATGAGGTTGAAGGATTTTCCAACGTTGATCTGGATGCCTTGTTTAGTGAGGTACTACTAGGCACATCCTCCATCATCATCCTGGAGGAAGAGGAGGAGGAGCCAAGTATGCACATGTTTTAACACTTCTTGTTATATCCTATTGCTTTAAGTTTGGTTTTCATCCTAACCATTCAATGATTGTTATGCTTATAGTAGTTCTTGAGCCACCAATTCAGGTCCCTATCCCTAAGTTTCATGCAAAACCATGTGTAGAGGTCCTAGACAAGGTAGAATTCATGTGTAGGATGGCAAAGGACATCATCAATCAATTGCATCAAGTTACAACTGACATAGGTAGGGACATTTTTTTATGCTCTAGTTATTTTTCTATGTCACAGGTTTTATGTTATGGCTATCCTAGGTTGTATACTATGTTTATGACTATAATTTTATGGTTATGTAGTGCCTTCTATGGAGTGGAATCCTAGCCAAGACATGGAGATTGACTCCTTGCCAAAGCTTCCATCTAATGGCTCTAGTGTACCCTTGAAGTTATATGAGATCACTACTAATCTAGCAATGTTGTGTGCAAAAACTTCATGGAATCTAGAGAGGTTCAACAAATCCCTATGGGAGTACGTTGTGGCCTTGAGGATGAAAACTGAATGGTTGAAGAAGATGATCAAAGAGCTTGAGTGCTCTCATGTGAGATGGCAAAATAGTAGATGCAAATGGACCTCATCTCCCAGAATGTTGAGGATTGGAAAGATCATTGCACTTGGGTACTAGAGTGGGGTAGAAAATAAAAGGACCACAAGTGGTAGCATAAGGTTGATCGTGAGGCCTACCTCTAGTTGCTCAAAGATGAGTTAGTTGAACAATGCAAGAGAGATCTATTCATTTAGGGGATCTAGGTGGAGAGTGGCTATCAAATCTTTGAGAGCATTCTAATTGTGGAAAAATCCCTTGCTCCTCAAATTACTACTATTTTAGGAAAGACCTTTGTAGATACTATTACCTAGGAGCCACCTACTTGGACCATAGTAGATAGGATTGGCATCCTCAGCAATGTTGATCTTGGGGATATTGACTAGGTCAATATGATGAAGGACTAGATCCTCCATCTTTTGGAGGATGGCCTTCCACATCTACCCGAAAAATTCATGGACCTAAAGTCCCCATAGGTTTGATACATTTTATGTTTTAGTTTTTGTTTTTGTTTTAAGTTATGGTTTTTACTATTGGTTACTAAATGGCTATGTATTGTATTTCAGACATTAGGAGACATCAGTAGCCCTAGCAAAAAATGTGAGAATGACCCACCACTTCCTCCTCCAAATGCTCCTTAGCATTCATCCACCTCTTTTTGGATATTTTTTTTATTTTTATGTTGATGGCTATTATTAGCCAAGATTATGTTATAGATGATTGTTATTGTTTTTTGGATATTTTTCCACACAGTGTGGCCATGACTATGTATGTTACAAACATTTTAAATTTAAATTTTTGGTTTTATTTTTTTCTATATATGTTTTTCTAGTAAGCATTGTAAATGTTATAAATGCTATGAATGGCTATGTTGATATTTTTTATTATAAAATTAAGTGGCTAATCAATGAAATAACAGGCTAAACAAAAGATATAATAAAAGAGACATTTGCCAATTGTAGGCCATGGCGAGCCATGTTACATGATTGTTTTTGCTAGTTTAAATCCATGGTGGGCCATATTGCTAGTTTAAAGTCTTAGTGAACTAAGGTTGAAGAGAAACTTATATTTTTTAATGATTTTATGTTTTAAAGTTTTTATGGTTTTTTAGTTTATATCATACTAAAGAAAGAAAGTGGAGAAAGAATTAAGGCTATAATAAATGAGAATGCAAATAAAATAAAATCCTAGGCTATATGCATAAATAGCAAAATAAAATGTAAGAGAAAAGGAAATAACTGGTCAACAAAGAGAAAACTTAGGATAAATGGTTATGGTACAAATGGCTAAAAAGGTTATAAGGTCATAAAATAAAAGGAGTAGTAGTGCATGTTACTTATGTAGGCTCTTCCTAATCTTTGAAAGGTTATGAATCATTTAAGGCCTTATCTGCACAAGTTTGTACTCATCATCCCCTTCACTAATGATATTGAAGTGCAGTTCATCCCATGACACATCTTGTTGTCCATTATTGTTGTTCTTGGGTTTCTCCTCTCTCTTGGGTTGGTGGACTTCATGGATGGAAGTTTCCTCCTAAAGTTCCACTTCAAACCCTTACTCTATGTTCACATTATTGACAACTAGGGGAACTACACTATCATCGTGGATGATGATTTCACCTCCCTTGTAAGGAAGGTGAATTTCTTGGTGGATGGGTAATGCCACGGCTCATAACTAAGTCAACCAAGGTCTTCCAAGGATAACATTAAATCCTGGTATCTCCTCCACTACCAAGAAATTGATAGTTGTGGGGAATTACACCCTTTCCACAAAGTCCAAGAAGATAGATCCCTTGATAGCAATCCTTGATCCATTGAAGGATTTGAGTGCTATGATTGTTGTAAGTTGTATTTTCTCTATTAAGCCTAGGCATTCAATGATGATACATGGGATGAAATTTATTGTAGCTCCATCATCAACATGTACCTAATGCATCTTAAACTACCCTACACATATTGTTATAAATAGAGGAGCCTTAATTACTTTGCCATTTTTGGGACTGGTCTTGATTTTGCTATCATGAAACACTAGGGGTGTTGACTTCTCCTTCCTTGATGAGGGAGAAATCATCATTGCACAAATGGTTTCCTTGTTAGCGAGGATGTCTTCACTAACAAGGATGGAAGTCAACATTTTAACTAGTGCCTCACAATGTGTGATGAAAGTCATGATTAGTTCATATAAGCTTAGATTTGTATTCTTCTACTTGAGGGATTTCTTGACCTGATCCATCACATTGAGGAAGTTTTTATCATTGGTCATGGGCTTATCACCCTGATTATCTTTCACTTCTTCCATGTGCCCCAAAATATGAACTTTGGCCTTAGGTGGTTGCTACTAGGGCTTCTCCTCTTTGTTCTAGCTATGGATTGTAGGGTTCTCCTTTCATGCCTCCATTTTCTTGTTACCCTTGTGGCTAGGATTTTGCTTATGCTTCTTCATTTGCTTCATTGAAGTCTTTTGATTATCAATAGTTGGTTGTGAGGAAGAGATAGTAGCATTTTCCAGTGTAGGAGGTTGTTGTGTGGTCATGTTAGTTGGTTGGGCTATAGTTGGTAGAATTATGTTAGGCTAGGGTACCCTAATGATAAAAGGTTTTCTTGGAGATTCCTGCAATGGTACTCTCACCACAAAAATGGGTCTTGAGCCATTGGAAGCTAAAGAGATCCTTTCCTCATGAGGGGATACCCAAATCACGAATGTTTCCCTCGTTGGTCTTCAATTTTCATCAATGTTGAACGTTGAAATAACATAAGGGTTGTTATTATCATTCAATGGTTCCTTCTACACTTGCATCAACTGATGTTATGGTTGGACCAAGTTGGAAGCATCTAAGACTATCTCTTCCCTATCTATCATCTTCTACAAGTCATCCTTCAGCGTGAGGTATAAGTCTATGTCATGACCAAGAAATTGGTGATAGTGGCAAAAGTGGTCTAGTTTGAAGTACCTAGGCAATTGGGGATCATCCTTTGTTGCTCGAGTGGTGTCCTTGGCTATTTTGCATAACCGCTTATGCTTCTTTCTAGCAGCTTTAGTTATCTATTTGTATTGCATGCATTCACTCTTTAATAGTTGATCTAGCAAATTGAATGTTTTCAAAGGTAAGAAAGTGTATTTGCTTTGGTATTTCTATTCAAAATTTGGCCTAGTTACAGTCAATGTCATGGCCACAGATGTTGATGTTTGGTTATCATGGTTATTAGTGAGGGCCTTAGGTGGATTATTCCTTAGCCCCTAGTTAGTGGTCTTTGCTTCTTTGGTCATAATTGCTATGGCCATTTTGCTTTGTTTGATTTTCCTTATCCTTCTGTGTATGTTGGTTTTTGTATGCTACATAGGCTTGGTCATGGCTAGCCTCAATAGCATCCTCTATATTCTTGGTTTGGAAAAAATCTTGGCTGAGGAACCATGGGTCAAGATAGTAGAGTTTTGACTTGATAAAGTCATTAACCATTCCATCAAATATGGCCAAAAGATAGGTCTCGACTATGAACTATGGTATTTCATTTAGTAGTCCATTTCACTATTGGATGAACTTCTGTGGGCTCAAGGGATCCTTACTTGACCTTCATGAGTTGGTCAAGCATGGTTTCAAGCTTTAAGTTATACTTGAAGTAGTTAACAAACTAGACTATGAAGTCCTCAAGAGAGGATACGGATCCTCTAAGTAGTGCATAATACCAATTAAGCAATTTTCTAGTCAAGGACATAGGAAAAATATTCATGATAGTATGAGGACATGGCTACAATACAAACACTTAGATTTGAAGATTATAAGGTGAGCATTGGCATCACCTTCTCCATTGTATTTGCAGAATTGGGGGATATGAACACCTGAAGGAAGTGTCAAGGGTGGGACCATAGGACTGATGGCTTCATCCTAGTAGAAATTCATAATCTTGATACTTTTGGAAGTAGAGGCTTTGAGCCTCTTTAACTCCTCTATCAGGTTCTAGATCATCTGGAAGGCTTGATCTATCCCTACAGTGGCCCTATTGCCTATGGGGTTTGTACATATGGTTGTGACATCTGTTATGAGGCTTGTGGCCTTTCTATTGGTTGTAAAATGGAAGGAAGTGGTTGCATTATTGTCGTAGCTTATGGGCCAACCAAGGAAAATGATGTTTATGCTAATACCTAAGGCACAAATGAGATAAAGGGGCTATGTGACCCCTGAGTTGCTTAGGGTCCTATGGTGAACCCCACACAAGTGGTTAGTGGGTTTATAGTGGTAAAAATCACCATCAATGGCTACATAGATCAAAGTTGTATGGCAAAAGGCATTGATGGGTTAGAGGTCATGGGCTATGGCATCAATTAAGTTTGACGAATGGCTATGACCAATGTGGGATCAACTATGGTAGGGTAGGCAGGAGTGGAAGATGAAGGTACCATGCCCATGGAGAAAACAAAGGCATGAGAGAAAGGCTCTGTGTCCTTGTGGGTTAATTTTTGGAACAATCCCCCTAGGATTTTTTTAGGCTCATATCTTGTCCTAAATTCATCCTCCTTCTCTTGTTGCTCCTTTGAGCTATGCTTGTCATCCTCTTCCTCCATCTCAATCAATTGGGCTAGGATGCCCACATATATGTCATTGAGAGGTATTTGGTCACAGGGGGAAGGGATGTACTCTTTGCCATTATGATGGCTGAGTTCAAACCCCCTTTTGGCATCTACTTTCAAACATGGAATCATCATGCCTACCTACATTTTGGCACAAATGTAGTTATATCGATCTTCATTTATAGTAGCAAAGTTAAGGCTTTTTCCACTAACTCTTAAAGACTGCCTACATTAAATGATAGTAGGGTCTTTGGGATCATAGATCCTCATGGCTTGTTGGCTAGGACCTTTACTAGTGAAGGGGAAAGGTAATTTGGTGGATTACTGAAAATACATTATTATAGTGCTAAAAATGGCTTAAAATAGGCTATAAAAGGCAAAGTTGGACATAAATCCCAATAAGTGAAATTTAAAAATGATAAAAGGAAGAAAAAATGGCTGAAATGGAGCATTTTCTATAATTAGTGAGTGGGGGATAAGGTGGGTTTACCCCTTTACGAAAAATAGAAAGCTATGAAAGTTGGTAACAAGCCTCACTCATATTGGCCCCTTAATTGCCTCTATGCTTGATATGGCAAGGGGGAAAGAAGGGAGTGAGATGAGGAGAATCTCATACCTTTCTAATCCAATGTTGATGAGGGGGAAAAGTCTGAAAAATAAAATTGCGATGTGCTTGAAAATGAAAAAGTGTGGAATTGCCACCAAAGATGCATGAGAAAACACTAGAAAAACTAGAAGTAAGAGAAAAAACAAAACAAAAATTAGAGCATGAATGTTACAAGAGATATAGCTCCAGACAAATTTGCATGTAAATGAAATTACAAAGATGATAATTACCACATTAACATTGTAACAAGGTAACAATATTAAGAACAATTGCTCTACCTTTATAATTCAAGAGACCTGCAACACATAAGGTTAGACCTACCAAAGCATCAAGTCAATATCAAGATCACCAACAAGAGTGCTTAATTGATAAGGTTGAACAAAGAATGCTTGTAAAACAAAAATCCTAAATTTATATAAAATCCCTAGGTTTTTCCATGTTAACACATAAATAATAGTTCACAATATATTATTCAATTAATAAATTCCATAATATGAGAAAAGCTCACCCAAAGTCCTAGCATGTTTTGGAAAATTCCAAGTTTAATAAAGAAGAAATAGAATAAATCTTAAGAGTATTTTTATAAAAGGATAGTATTTCCAAAATATCCAACTACTAGTTCACAACATGTACCACCATCCTAACAACCTAGTCTTAGTAAGAAAATAGTAAGATATTAGTAATTTCTAAATATAAGTAAAAAAATCTAAATAAAATTATATATTTTTAAATTATATTAGATGTTTCCTAAAATAAGAATATTTAGAGAAAGAAATTTACAATTTATAAAAAGGTAATTTTTAATAAAAGTTTTATTAAAGATTATAAAAATTATATATAAATAAAATACATGAAAGATCATAAGATCAAATCCTTATTAGCATTAACAAGTTAACAAAATAGATAAGCTATGACATAGGTTAATGAAAGAATAATAAAGCATACACCATCGGTTAGGAATAGAGGGTCGTACATCCTCCCACCCCCTTCTCAAGGAATCTTTCTCTTGGAAGATTAGAGAGGTAGGTACACCATTTTTCAATTTACATTAAGCTTCTAGAAAGTGGTAACACCTTCATATCATTCCAACATCCTTCCCTTGAGGAACTGCCATAATTTCATATGGTTTAATTTTGGGGTTATTGCTGATGGATTCTTTATCTTTCTTAAACTTAGGAGAAATCTCCTTAATGTGACTAGGTTTCTTATAATAAAAACAAGTCCTTACATCACCTTGACCATTAGGTTGATAGTAAGTTGGGAAATATTTATGTGATTCTTCTTGTTTAGTTCTTGGTACTTTGTTCCTTCTATCATTAGTTCTAGTTAGAGGATCCTTCTTTGGTATTTTCTTAGTTGAACCATCTTAAACTCCAACTTTTATCTAATACCTCTCCATATATAATATGCACATATGTGCTTCCTCATATTCTGTTATAAAACATATATAAAAAATGGTGTTTTATAAATGGACTTAGGTACTTTAAAACTATTTTTTCATATGATTCATCATCATTTACAATATGTGGAACATATTTAATTAATTCAAAAAATTTAATATTAATGAGGAGCTTCCTTAGATTCCATAATCCAAACTTACTCAAGTGCAAAGAACCAACACAAATTCATCATGGAATACTAAAACAAATGAACTTTATTCTTGCTCATAGAATATGATTACAATGCAAAAAGGAAGAAAATACAATCCTAAGAACATATAATTCATTAACAAAACCCTTACACTACTCTTAATATAAGTTAGATAATCAAGGATGATCACACATACTCTCAATTTCTCAAGAAGATTTCTCTTACAATTTCTCTAGCACAGGTTAGCTTGAATTGAGTATTAGCCCTTTTCTCTTGTGTCTTGGGCCTTTTATAGCTTTTCCAAGTGTTGGTTCGCCTTTTCCAAACATTGTAATACCTTGAAAATTGCACCTTTTCTTTAAAAATGATCTTAATCAGGATTGTGAATGGCTATGAATTGTAGTATCCTTACAACTATCTTCCTATGTTAAGATTACATCCATGTAAGAGATAGTGTGTCATGCAAACAACCTTTAGCAAGTTAAAAAGCAAACAAAGCAAAAAGAAGATCTAAATTTATCATTATCTTAAGCTAGAAGACAAAAGGATTTTTATTTTATTAAAATGAATTGATGAATGAATGTACTTTTTTATCATAATTTATCATCTTTTTATATTATTTTTCACTTTTTATAATTGAAAATGTCTTTTCATTAACCTCAAATATGGCCTCAATATTTTTCTATAAATTTTATGGCCAGATATTGATATGTTGAATTGGTTTTGAATCAATAAAAGCTTACTACAAATTTTTTACCTCAAGTTGACTATTCATCTTTCTAAGTTTTAATTTTTCTTTCTCACATCTAATCCTATCCTCACACATATTTGCAAGAATTTGGTTCAAATCACCATCTTATCAAGTCAAGCACTCATCATTATCTTCTTTTGTGCTCTTTCAAGGATGATAATCGGAGTAGGTTCACTTTTATTAATTTAACATTCAATTTTTGCTAGGTCTAGATATTATGAAAGATAACTCAATGTGCTAGAAAATTAGAAAACTAGCTATCTTTAATTAATTAAAGAGAAGATTACTATAGGATTCCACAACTTACAACATCCAAATCACTCACAAACACTTAATGATTCTACAAAGCATGAGGTTCTACAGCCACACAGATATTTCCCTCAATGTAAGGCACAACCAAATAAGAATCTCTTCCATAATGAAGAATTAAGATCTTAACATATAAACAAGAACACAAGAAAGAGAGGCTAAACACATACATAATTAATATTAGAGCTACAACCCAATCATGCATTCATGGAGTGTGCTCTCATTACATATTCTGCTAACTCTCCCTTACAAAAATATGAAACAATCACAATATTTATGGAAAAGCCAAGATAAGAAACTTAGAAATATTTTCCCAAGCTTAACTTGAATATTCACATTATTTCTATATTTTTCTATATTCTCTTGGCCATTTTCTAATGGGAAACTCTAAATTTAGAAGCTTGCTTGGCCATATGGATCATATCTAGTGTTCCTTGGGACATCTATCTATTAAGAACCACTTACAAGAGAGACATCTTTAAAACTTGGGAGATGTTTACTGTGCATGAGAGAAGTCTTCATAATAGTAGAGACATATCTCCAAAGACATCTTCACAATAGTAGGGATGTCTCACAAAAGACATCTCTAGTTCGGGAGAGAGATCTTAGTTTTGGGAGAGACATCTCTAGTTCTTGGTAGCTGTCTATAGCATCTACTAGACATCTCTTGTAAAGAATTAGCCCTTGGCCCAAATGTTTAATTTACCTTCAAGACATATTCACAAAGCTTAAAACCTACAAAAATCATCTATAGGAAAGAGAAAAGGGAATTGGAAGAGATGTTCCTACACTATTTCTACTATCGTTCAAAAAGCAAACTAATGTGAACATTTTTAGGATTTTCCAATCTCTTATAGCCCTTACCTTGGTAGCATTCATCTGAATTTGGTTTTTATAAATCACATTTCCCAAATATGTTATTTCCCTCTTGAAGAAATGGTCATTACATTGATCACTAAATGTGGCTTCTTCAATTTTAGACATACTCTCTTCAAGTCATTTGAGTGCTTCTCCTCATTATACCAAAATATCATCAAAACGAAAATACAATACTTACCAATCAAGTCATTTAGCACATCATGCATCAATTTCATGAATGTAGTAGACCCATTTCATAGCTCAAATGACATCACCAACCACTCAAATAATTCATCTGATGTTTTGAATGATGTCTTCCATTCATCACCAAGCTTGATCTGAATTTGATGATATTCACTTTTCAAATCAATTTTGCTAAACAATTTTGCATTGGTAAGAAATCAAGGATATCATCCATGCTTGGAATAGAAAACTTGTACCTCATTGTTATCTTGTTCACTACCCTAGAATCAATGCACATCCTCCATTTATTATTGTACTTCTTTGACACAAGAACTACTAGAATTGCACAAGGTGAAATGGATTTCCTTAAGAAGTCATTTGCAACTAACTTTTCTACATGCCTTTGTAATTCTGCCTACTAATTTGATATCATCTAGTATGCTCTCCTTTGGAATGGTAGCATCAAGAATAAAATCAATTTGGTGCACATCCAATTCCCCCTTAAACACTTTGGGAAATTGCTTCTTCAGGCCTATCTATTGGAAGTTCTACCTACATATCATCATGATTAGAAGAAAATGTTGATATAAAAACAAAACCAAAATTAGTTTTATCATGTTCATTAATGTATTTCTTCTCTCCTTGAAGGATTAAGAAAGCATTAAGTAAACTTTTCTACCTCACTTGTTCAACTATTATAGGAATTAACTCATGGATTCTATTAGATCTAGCTACACTTCATACATTTTCTTCTTCATCAAATTGAGAACCATTGTCAAAATTCGAAGATCTATGAAGACTTATATTAGCATAATCAATTTGAAGCACATCACATTTCAAAACATCATGAAAACTCTTGTTTTTAATTTTTAAAGCATATTACTCTCTCACCTCTTGAAAGTAATCCCTAGATAATCAATGTATCTTGTAGAGTCTACGATAAGGATTAGTTAAGAGAAAACTAATCGAGAAACTACCCTAAATGAATAGCATTTTCTTGTTCTCTCCCATTAGTCAAAAGATGAATCCATTCACTTCTAAGTAAACATCTAGCCCTAATTCGAAATAATATTTTTCTAGTATGAATGGTTTCCTCTATCCACATTCCCCATGAATCAAAAAGAATTTAACATAGAAAATTTCTTAATCATGGGAGCATTAGAATTATCTCTTTAAAGAGCTTAAATTAATGTCTCCTCCACCTCCATGGTTTGTACATATTTTCCCTTGGCTACCTTAAGAAGTAGACATTTCCATTGCTTGTTTTCTCATTATTTATACTTGAAGCACTAAATCTTAGATGATTTTTTGCCTTAACCCTTTATTACCTTGCCTTTTTTCATCTTTGCTTTTCCCTTCTTATCACCCTTTTTTTTCTTTTTTTCATGGATTTCATCTTTGTCTTCATGCTTAGACTTAGATCCCTTCTTAGATTTGGATTCTCATTTCTTCCCTTAGAAGCTTGTTTGTCCCTACTTCTAAATCCATTGAGTTTCTTTTTTACCTTGAGTGCCAAATTATAACCCTCATCAAAATTTTGAAGCTTATAGAATGAAACATCCTATTGATACATCATTTTGAGACCTCTTGGAAAGATTGAAGCTTATTCATACTCCTTATAGTTCACCTTAGCTTTATGGAATAGTTCACAAAATTCAATGTAAAAACACTTAACATCTTTATCATCTTGCCTTATAAATTTCAACTTCATGATGGTCCCTTGTCTCTAATGAGAATTTTTAGATTTCCTCCTTAATCTATATTTCATTAGGTTTTAATCTTTGATAGGTTGGCCATTTTGTATTCCAAAAGCTTGGAACTCCTTTTTCCATCAAGTAGAAGTCATATCTTCTAATATGGATGTAGCAATAGGTACCTATAATTGATTTGGTATCTCTTCCAATTCAAAGGTCTTATTAAGTGTCTTCAACCAACTTGAAAAAGTTTTGGTACCATCTACATTATTAAAATTCTTTAGTTATGCATGCAAAATTTGAAATAACTTTTGAATATTCTAAAAAGCCTTGTTTCATCTTCCTCATCAAGCTTGAAATGGGAAGTAGTGGTCATTGATGGAGCTCTTGAAACTTTGACATAAGGAACTAGATTCCATCCCATTGGAATCCTTGGCTAATTGGTTTCTACACTCCCATAGCTAGATTTTCCTTCCTTATCATTCCCTCCAACTAGCTACAAAATGATTTTGTTACCATTCAAACATGAATGCTCATCATCTCAACATGTCTAAATATGGCATAGACCTACATTTCTTTCTACCTTGATACTGATCTTTATCCAATCAAGAAACCATTAGTTGAAAGATATGTTTTATGCTTTCCATGTCTTTATGTAAGACTTATCCCTATTTCTTCTTAGACGCTATCCAAATTTGAAAAAATCCTCAACCAGTTTAAAGTAACAATCAACAAAAAAGCTAGGCTAAGCTTCAATACTAATAACTCTAGACTAGGTTTAAACATATTAATTTAGCTTAAATTTCCACTAAATCAAAATATTATGAAACATAATTTAATATTCTAGAAAACAAGAAAACTAACTAGCTTCAGTTAATGAAAAGAAGATTACAACAAGGATCCACAATCCACAGCATCTAACTCACTGACAAAAACTTAACAATGCTGTAAAGGATAAGGCTTTATGATCATACAATGATTTTCCTCAATGTAAGACACAATTTAATGAGGACATCTCCCAGAACTTAGCATTGACAACTCAACGTATAAGTAAGAACACAAGAAGCACAGGTCAAACACACACATAAATGACCTTGGAACTATAACCCAATCATGCACTTATACAATGTGTTCTCATGATATCTCTTGCCAACTCTCCCTCATAAAAACATGAAAAAACCATCATATTTATTGGAAAACCAGGATAAAACATTGTTTTTATATTTTTCTATCTCTTCTAGTTATTTCCCAATTTGCAACTATGCATTTAGAAGTTTCCTTGACCATACAGGTCATCTCTAGCCTTTCTTGGGGCATGTTTTTGTCAAAAATTGCTTGTAAGAGAGATGTATTCAAAACTTGTGAAATGTCTCATACACATGAGAGACATCTCCATAATAGTTAAGGCATCTCACTAGAGACATCTTTGGTTCAGGGAAGACATCTCACTTGGGACATATCAATTTCAAGAGATATGTCTCCACTTCTTGGTAGACATCTCTAATATCTTCAAGATGTCTCTTATGAAGACTCAAATCTTAGTCTAGTGTAGGAAAACCTCTTTAAATGTTTTTTCTCTACCATAAAAATGGTTTTTATAGGTTTTAGGATCTAGGAAGATGTCTTGAAGATTAGAAAGATGTCTTGGCCATGAGCTAGATCTTCATAGGAGATGTTTCAGATGTGAAAGAGATGACATATCTAGAGTGGAGATGTCTCAAGGAAGACATCTCATGTGAGACATCCCAAACCTATAGGAGATTTCTAAGCTTCTAAGAAGACATATTCCATTGATTAGAGATGTCTTCCTTGAATATTAGAGTTTTGTAAAAAAAACATCTTAACAAGCTTCAAGATGATTTTTATGGCTAGGGCAACTTCTGAATTTGTAGGTTCACATTGGAAAATAGCTAGGAGAAGATAGAAAAAAATAGAAATCACATCTAATCTTCAAGTTGAACTTGGAGAAAGGTTTCTAGGATTCTTATCTTGGTTTTTTAATAAATATTATGATTGTTTTATTTTTTTGACATAGATAGTTGGTAAGATAATGTCATGAGAGCACATTGAATGAGTGCATGATTAGGTTGCAACTCCAAGATTAATTTTATATGTATTGGCTTTTGTTTTCTTGTAGTCTTTCTTGTGAGTTAAGACCTTAGTTTTGAGTTGTGGGAGAGATTCTCTTTCAATTATGCCTTGCATTAAGGACAATCATTTTATGGTTATAGAGCTTCAAGCTCTGCAATATCATTTAAATGTGTGAGTGGATGTTTTATGATTGAGGAACCACTATTGTAATCTTCATTTCAATAATGGAAGATAGCTAGTTTTCTCATTTTCTAGCATATTGAATTACCTTTTTATAATATATATATTTAGTAGGAATTGAAAGGTTAAATTAATAGGAGTGAACTTACTTTAGCATTATTGGTACAAGAGTGTTAGGTTGATTATTTTTTTAACTTGGTTGAGGACTTTGTCAATTTAAATGGTGCCTAAGAAGAAATAAGTACAAGCCTTGCACAGACACATGGAGAGAATGAAGTATACCTTTTAACTAATGATTACTCAATTAGATGAGAACAATGAAAAGATAGGCAGAAATGTCAATCCCAACCATATTTTGACTTGTGAAGATGATGAGGATTCATGTTTAGAAAGTGAAGAAGTCTCTTAGTTAGGTGAAGGACATGATGAGAAAGGACAATCCATATACAGAAGTATAGGAACCCATCAGCCAAGGATTCTAATGGGAGGAAATCCATTTCCTTATATTAGAGTTTTGAGAGCTTCATTTGTGGTCACTAATTCTTCTCTTGGAAATATTGATGAGGAAGATGAAGCAAGGATGGCTAGAGCATTCAAAAATGTCTCCAAACTTTCATATGTAGAATTGAAGACTTTCAATATGTGTAGATGGCATTAATACTTTCTCAAGTTGGATAAAGGTACTTGAAAATATTTTTGAATTCCAAGAGGTACCAAAACAATTATAGGTACCTATTGCTGAATCTAGATTAGAAGGTATAACTTCTACTTTTTGGAAAAAGGAGTCCTACGATCATGAATGGATATATGGAAACCTTTTTAGGAATTGAATCCTGATGAAATATAGGTTAAGGGGGAAATTTGAATAGTCTTCTCAAAGACAGAAAACCATTATGAAGTTGAAATTATTAAGGCAAGATGACAAAGATGTCAAGGATTTTTATATCAAATTTCCTGATCTATTTCATGGAGCTAAAGTAAACATGAAGAAGTATGAGTAAGATTCAATCTTTCTATAAGGTCTCAAAATGGTGTATCACTATGAATCTATGAGCCTCAAACTCTTCATGAAGCTTATGATTTGGTACTTGTTGGTGACCATTTGGGACTAGACCACCAACATTAGATGCCTCTATTCTCTCGTGACTGAGGTCATAGGATCAAAGGTGTTCTTCAAACAAGGTTTAGATGCTTATTGATCTTTGGAAATACCAATGCCCAAATACCTTCAAATAAATTCAGTAGTTATAAAACAAACTAGTCATGAGTATGTGTTTGTTGTGAATGTTGAAATGGTTGGGTTGTGTATAAAACTATAATCATCTATTATAAAAGAAATTCAGCTATCTTTGCCAAATACTATGAGTTGTTGAAGATTCCTATTTTGTCTAATCACTTAGTCTATATGGTTCCTATAGTATGTTACTTGCAAAAAATAAGATTTTGCAAAAACATTTGAGCATAATTTTGCCAATCAACTCTTAATTTCCCCCCAAAGAGAAAGTTCCACAAGAAAACTAGAAATAAAGCAAGATTCAAAGGACTTAGAAAGAGAAAGAAAAGAAAGGAAATTTGCATGAAATGTAAAAATATTTAAGCAAGATAAATTGACACGAGAAAACACTTCACATTAAAGCTATTTCTAATTCAATAACTATGAATTGCCAAAACCTTCTATGCTCAACAAGCAATTTCACAAAAGACAATACTATTATACTACCAAAAATGCTACATAAATGACAAAGTACGAGTCTTTATTTTGGCTAGTTAATAGTTGTCAAAGATTACATTCAACTAAGCTTTCATAAAATTTGACAATTTCAAAATTGAAATACTAAGGTAATACACTTTAAAAATAAAAAAGTTATTTCAGTCCCATCAAAATACCAAAGATTTTCCTAGATTCTCTATGCTCAAAACAAGCTATTTTGTTAAGACATTACTATTAAATTGCTCTTGAGGCTTTTTAACAATATAAGCTCTTCTATGGCAAATCTTAATAGGAGTCTAATATTGTGCAAAAATAGAGCTATAAAAAAAACCTAGGACAAATCCCAAAATTAAATGCCAAACATGATACTATCTAAACTATTAGTGAAGCAACTAAAACAAAATGGAAAGAAATGAACTCACAAAATTAAAACAAAATAGTTCAATTGATAAATTAGCAAGCCATCTTATAAGCTTCAAAATCTTCTTCTAGATCTTCCCCTCACACCCCTCTCCCCACACCTACAAAAACCAATTCTTGTTAAAATCCACCCTTGAAGCCCTTTTTATAACATCTTTTGGGTGGTTACAATCATCATGAAAAATTAAGAGTAGTTACAAACATTATGGTAGTTTACAAGTATGTGGTAATTACAACCATCGTGGTAATTATGAAGTTATGATTGACAAGAGTCTGGTGGTTAGAACCATTATGGTAGTTAATTGTAACTACCATTGAGAAAATAGGTATGGTTGCCAAATGTCCCATTTGGTGATTATAATATCATGGGAAATTAAATTTTGGTTTCAACCACTAAAGGAAGTTACAACCACTATGGTAGTTAATAATAACTATCATAGATATTAAAAATTATAATTAACAAGTGTTCAATCCACATGGGACTTTGAACAAGCGTCCCATAACTTCCCATTCCTTTTAAAAAATAATAAATTGTTAATTTTAATTTTTTAATACGAATATATTATCCTTTAAGCCCAAAAACTCTGAGTATCTGTGAGGATTGTGTGAGGATTGTCATACATGATAATGTTCTGCAATGTCATAATCAACTACTTTCTGCTGCCTAAAGGACATTGGACCTCGTAGATCTTTAAGAAATTGTTTTCAGTGTTGCCTGTTTGCCATACCACGTACCCCACATTCGTATTAGTCATCACTTCCAGATCTTGAACGTGCCAAGGATGTCAACACTGGTACCAAATTCTCCATTTGATCTTAGCAAGTACAATGATGTCATAGAACTCACTAAAAGAAACCAGAAACCAGTAAGCATCCCTGCATGGCCAAAGGCAACTCCTGCATTCATGGTGTGAATCTCCTGAGATGAATCTCTCTGACTTTGATCAAGCAGGGCTAGTGGAGAATGCTTGTATTCCTTAAAAGGCAGTAACGATTCCTCTATGACCCTCTTCATCTCCGGCTGACTATCTCTGCACAGTAGAATACTTAATTTCAGCATTCTCGACGCAGAAAAGCTCCACCACGGTCGCGTGCAGCTGATTCGTATCATACGGGGGAGCTGTGCATCCCTCCAGATAACCAACATAGCTTCCCTCATCTACAACAATTAAGGTTCTCTGAAACTGGCTAGTTTCCATTGCATTTATCCTGGTCAAAATCTCCATGGGGCACCGCGTTGAAAACCGCAGAATTCAAAGCCGCATAAAAGTTATCCACCGAGAGAACGACTCTTCCGAAATATTTCCTAACCAAATGGGGAAACTCCTGCACCGCCTCAAAAATCGAGCAGAAAATCACTCCCGTGGCCTATTCCATGGTTGCAGTGGATGAGTCTATTGTTGCAGCGTACAGGTCAAACAGAATGAAGTTGAAGCTGTCCATGGTGAAGGTACAGGGATCCTGCTGTTTCCCATGCAGAAGTGCATCTATAAAAGCTGCCTCGCTCTGCATATCAGCTCTGTGGCTGTTTTAGTTTTATCCGGTGAATCTCCGGATGGCACCTTGCTCCGATTCTTCTGCAACTGCGCCTGCGCCATCTCCGGTTGCCACAGCTCCTCACACCAGCACCGATCTGGTGTCCGCCGTCTCCACATCCGCCAGCTTGAGATACCTTCCTCGCGTGCAATCTCCACCGCAGATTGATACATAAATTTTTCCTGTTTTCTTCCCTTAAATCTGCTTTTCCCAGAATGGACTTCAGAGAATCAAAACTGTCATATGCATGGTCTCGTTTTTCATGAAATTCGTCGTTAATGGATACTGGTTTTTGACGATCGGTACCATTACCCTTTCCATATCTGGATAACTGGAGCAGAAAAATCTGCACCTGCTACTGCGGTTACAAGGAAAATATAGCAGAACTCTGTGAACCATGAATAAGCAAAAGGAATTCTAGCGGATGAGACAGAATTACCCTTGTAATAGGTATGGCTCTGGGGTTTAAGAAGTATTTTGCAGTTCAGCCGTAAGATATCAAGGTCTTTGAAGTTTCCCCCATTAAATCAGAGCAGGCCATGAAACTATTGAAATCAGAGATTGGTCCACAAGTTTTTGACTGCATGACCAGTGACTATGTTGGGATATTCTTAGATATTTGCAGGGGTCTGCCTCTGCATCCTTGTTTGGAGAATTTGAGCCTTGCAACATATTAAACTGCTTTCTGCTTTAAGTATGTAGCAACACATGATGATTTTGTACTAAACAAAATATTTTCAAGATTAATCTGTTTAAGGGGTCTTGGAACCTCAGAACTTACTCGTCCAGACTTTTCCTGGTTCAGTAATTCTCTAATTGGGATATAAGCTACCTGTACATACGTTTGTCAAATCAAGACCACTATATTCTTCATCTAAACTAGCTATATGGTCATAGCCAATATTCTCCTCCACGTTTTCTCCCTTTAAATATTATTTTTAGAATCTTCAAAACTTCAAATGCTTGAGGAAACTGACGTAAAATAGCTTCATCAAGTTCCAAGGGCCTATTTATTGCAGCAAGAACCATCACTCTTGCATTTTGGTGCATTGTGAAGCCATCTCATAATGCCATGAACCCTACCTTCATATTTGTCATAACTTCAGGTTAAGTAGAACAATGTTAGCCAAGGAAGCTTATCAAACTCATAAAGCCTGCTCCATTAAATGGTCTAAATATGCCAACAATACTCAAGGTAGAAAAAAAGCCAAGTGGATATGGGAATAACAATAAATAACCTTCAAAGGGAAAGGACAAGGAATCCAAATCAAAGGAGGGATCCAAGTCCAAATTTGAAGACAAGAATGAAAGGTATGAGAAGAAGATAGAGAAGAGTAATGAGAAGGTAAAAGCCAAG
The DNA here is from genome assembly GCA_015680685.1 of Gnetum montanum. Classification (NCBI taxonomy): domain Eukaryota; kingdom Viridiplantae; phylum Streptophyta; class Gnetopsida; order Gnetales; family Gnetaceae; genus Gnetum; species Gnetum montanum. Next base: position 1,948,153 of record MNCI01004872.1, read on the forward strand.
AAGGACCAAGATAAGGGAGGCAAGGGTCAAGAAAAAGACTCATCCAAGATTCAATGTTTCAAATGTGGAGAATGGGAACACAAGCAATGGAAATATTCACTTTTCAAGGCATCCAAGGGAAAAATGTCCAAACCATGGAGGTTAAGAAGACATCTATGATAATGAAGCAGGCTTACTCCTAATAATTTCATCTTTAATTCCTACTAAATCCAAATATTATGAAAAGATAATTCAATATGTTAGTAAATGAGAAAACTAGCTATCTTTAATTATTAAAAGGAAGATTACAATAGTTGTTTCCTAAACATAAAACATCCAAAACATTCACACACTCAAATGATATTATAGAGCATGAGGTTCTACAACCACATAATAATTGTCCTCAATGGAAGGCAAAACTAAAAAAGAATCTCTCCCACAAGTCATGATTGAGATCTTAATTCACAAGTAAGAATACAAGAATACACATGCTAATACATACATAATTAAACTTGGAGATGCAATTCAATCATGCACTCAGTTAATGTGCTCTCATGAAATTCTCTTGCTAATTCTTTGTGTCAAAAACATGAAACAGTCATAATATTTATTAAAAAATCAAGACAAGAAATCTAGAAACCTTTTTCCAATCTCAACTTGAAGATTTTACATGATTTCTATCTTTTTCTATCTTCTCCCAACTATTTCCCGATGTGGAATTGTAAATTGAGAAGTTTTCCTAGCCATATGAGTCATCTTGAGGCTTGTCAAGACATGTCTTATAGAAATCCAACATTCAAAAGAAACATCTTTGGATAGTAGGGGATGTCTCTCTAGAAGTTGAGATGTCTCCTATAGGGTTGGAATGTCTCACATGAGATGCCTTCCAAAAGTTGGGATGTCTTCCTTAAGATGTCTCCCATCAACATGAGATATCTGCACTCCAACTAAGATGTCTTCTCCACATCTAGAATGTCTTCTATGAAGACTTAGCTCTTGGCAAGATGTCTCTTTAATATTCGAGATGTCTTCCTAGAGCCTAAAATCTACAAAAATCATCTATAAGGTAGAGAAAAGGGAATCAGAATAGGTGTCCCTACACTAGCTCTTCCACCCTTCAAAAAGTAAACTCATGTAAACAAGGTAGTAGGGATAGAAGTGATCCCCTAGTGATGAGTGGCGAGATACCCCTACACTCAACCATACAAATACAAGCGTAGCATGTGTGATCCGGTCGAACTCCATAGACTAAGTGCCTACACGCCTCATGGAACACTTAGGGTTAATTATTCGTTGTCTTCCCAGACTTACTTGTAGTTGTCCCGATGTATGGTTAAGCAAGTCTGAGGTATATGATTTTTATAGATTTTTATGTTTTTGTCTTCTATGCTAACAAGGTGAAGGGTAGAGAAACTAATTACTAACTCTAACTAATGAACTAAGTCTAAATTAACCTAGCGTCAGCATCCGTTCCCACTTACCGTACACACCCTGAATGGATGCAACCGTGGCTACCAAACGTTAATCGTTGTTGGGATTACCACGCGTAACGCATGTGCTCGAAGTGGTTGTACTAAGGCACTTAACTAGGAGAAAAGGGTTGAGAGAGAAAAAAGTAAATAATAAGTAATAAATAATAATAAAGAAAATCCTAATTAGCCTATTCCACGCATTGCAAGGTTTATCCAAGAAGCTCATCTTTATTTTCGTACACAAACTTGTGTTCAGGTACAATGTCTACTCGAATAAAGATCCGTTCACTCTAGAGTTCCTACTGCGGGCACATGGAAAATATTTTATCTTAGGAGTGATCAATTTGCTAGAGTTTCCCTACTTTCTAGCCTAGGATGATAAACAAGGAAGATCCACCTCTTATTTATAGATATGACAACGCACCGTGATATCATGTACGCGATATCGCAGGGGACGACACGATATCGTGAGGGATGCAATATCGCAGCCCATGCGATAACACGTCCCATCATACCCCCATGACTAAATGAAAACTCATCCTCAAGTTCCTTACAATAATATCGGGAAGGTATGTGATTATTGACTCAAATGAAACTAATGGGATGACATGTGAACGAATCATCATTACAAGACACAACAAAACTAGTGTTCATGACAACAAGAGTGAACACCTTATTATGTTTGACATCAGGCCTCATTTGGCAGCTGAGAAAAAGAGAGAGAGAGAGAAGTGTTGTTGCTACCAACACCTAGATTGCGCTTTTCGTTATCCATCTGTAAGTGTGCCATCGATCTTGCTCCTTGCATAGCTATTTCAGCACTGCTCCATTCCAAGTGTTCCCTCCAGATCCAATCCATTGTTGCATGATTGCCATCTACACACACAACACAATCTTATATGAGCAAGGGTAAATGAATCATAATGAAATTGTTACCTTGCTTCGGTGTAAGTCCATTGGTTTGGTGTGGTATGGTTGATTACGGATCTAGAGATGTATTAATGGTGACTACCGAAGGTGTAGGGGCTAGGAGAAAATTGAAAAAATTGAGCCCCATACCCCCATGACTAATCACGAACCTCCGGTAGCAAGAGAATGGAAAAAGAGAAGGAATAAGAAAGATGAATAAAAAGAAACAACTACGACATCAGTGAAGTGGATGTCAAGATGGAAATGAACAAAACAAAATGGATTGCAAAAATGTTAGGGAAAAGAAGTTAACTGGTGTACCAAATAGGAATGTCAGTGGGTCCTCCCCAAGGCAGGCTCATTCCCTTAATGCCCTGACAAACCTACATTCAAAGAGTCTGTAGGCTCTAGGAATGTCAATTGGAACAAGAGATAAAGTCTTAACTGCAAGAATTTACCAAAAAGAAAACAATGTATCTACCAAGATATACACTAATGATACAACTGGCAATGAGGTGAACAATGGAGAGAAGGATGGAGAGAATAGGATGGAATGGAATTTCAAGAACAAGGTGGTGTATAGCCCCTTGTGAATTTCATGATTAATGTAACTTAGCAAATCCCATTCCAAGTCTGGCCTCAAACCAACCACATCCAGTGACTTCGCATCAATGCATTCGGCCAATCCATCCACTTGAATAACAAGAATGCCTTCACCCAAGAGCAACCACCATTCTAGCGAAACAGATGAGGAGAAAATAGGAAGCGAGAAGGGCCTTAGTTAGAGGGAACATTTTTAGTTCCATAACCAATGCTTGTAGCCCAAAGATTATTTCGTCTAAGGGGTGTGCTTTGAATTCCAACTTCTTCTTTTGCTCCTTTTTTTTTCTCTTCTCTTTTTTTTTGTTTTGTGTTTTTATGCGTGAGAACCACACCATGCAAAGAATTTGTTATTTTTATTGACTCAACTTCTGATAATTGGGTGACATCAGAACAGCAAGAAAACTCAAGAAGAAAACAGGCAAGCACCTAAGAGAATAGCCAACGCAAATGCATCAAGTTGCCTTGAAGTCACACCCTTTTCAAGCCTTGAGTCCTTCCTTAGTTTGAGAAGTGCCCAATCACCGATTCATTATAGTTCTTATTTTGAAAGGAACTGTAGATTTCCAAGCCAAGAGAGACCATAGAACTGGTGGATGCATGGATGAAGTGAACTCATTGCTTGCCATATCAAAAGAACATACCTTAGTATCAACATCATGACTTAAAGGTAAAAACCAAACATTAGCAATCAAATAGAAACAATAGTTCATACCATCATGAAGAACACTTATTGGGTGACAAACTTATAGGATGGATAAAACACACACGCACACACACACAAAGAAATGAAAAAGTGTAACAATGTTGTAAAACAACAACAATAATAGTTAAAGAAATTTGTAAAAAAAAAATGTGTAAAAAAATATGTAAAACAAAAATGTGTAAAACAAAAACTTAAAAGAACTAAGGGCCTCCAATGACTAGCATAGGTGGCCATCTCCCCCATGACTGAATTGCAAGGGAGAGATTCGAAATAATGAACATATATTTGAATTTTGTAAAAGTGCCCAACTTCTCCCCACTGATGTTCTCAGATTAAGTGGTGAAAGTTGGCGATGCTCATATTCCAATGTGTCCATGCCTTCATTATTAACATGAGTTGTTTCCTCAGTTCATTCTGTGCATATTGGGTTGCTCTCTCTAGTAGCTGTCAACCACGGGGTGTCTACTACTTGTGTGGTTGCTACATACATGAACCTTTGAATTTGTGTTTCTTGGACACACCGATTACATGGAAGAGATGCAGAGCATTCCTCCATGTCATCACCCTTTGAGTCATTGTATGTGATGCACGAAACTTTCTTCTTCTCGATCTTTCCATAAATGTTTATCTTAGATATCTCTAAGGAAAGATTGTGGATCCCTAGGTTCGCATCTATCGTACTTAGCCATGGCCTTCCCATTATAATTGGGAAGCCCCCATTGTCACTGTTAACTTCTATCACTAGGAAGTCAACTAGGTAAGACCACCCACACACAGTGGTATTGATATCCTCCACCAATCCCAAGGGAATGATGATGGACTAGTCAGCCAACTCTAGTTGAATGTTGCTCTTCTTAAGTTGGGGTAGGTTCTAGGCTTGATACATTTCTCTTGAGATTAAGTTGAATCTAGAACTTGAGTCAAGAAGAGCCTTATGTGGTTTATTCCCAGTGATTTGTAGATAGATTAAGGGGCTCCCAGGATCAGAGAGTTTCTTGGGAAATTGGCCTACCTTGATCCAGTCGGTTACGGTATGTGTTAACAGAACCATATGCGTACATCTTTGTTGTTGAACTGAAGGGTGCCCTGAAGTTTTGTTTGGTAGAAGAGTGGTTGTGGACTCAACCTCTGGTTGTTGTGAGAGCTTGTCTGGGCTTTTGGTTCTGAAGAAAGGTCTTCTTTTCTTACGGTTGTCAGAACCAACAGTAGGTTGAATGTTTACAACTCTTGCAGCGTTACATTGCTACGGTTGAGTAGGGAGTTCCCCTTGCATTGTTGGAGTAGGAGATATGGGAACTATAGGTGGAAGAGGTGCGGATGGATTTGGAGGATGGGATGAATGTGGAATGTCTCTTTAAGGAGGAGTCCTCCTAAAGTACTCCCAAACTTGGTAGTGATGTTGGGGAGTTGTGTGACCCATAGAGTCACTTGGAAAGATCGGTTGCTGCACATAATAGCCATAAGGATCAGGTTGCTGGTAAGGGTACTACTGTGTTGGTGGTGGCATCCCCCATGACTATGGGTGTTGCCACTACTGATGTTTTCTGAGGCGTTGTGGTGGAGTTCCACTTGGATAGTACGTTAACGGTTGGTAGAACTACCTTGGGTTACCTTGAGGATAAGGTAACCTTCAGGGTGTTTGCCATTGGTTAAGTCTCGGATTAAGTATATACACCTAGACTCCTGTAGATGTGAGATGATTGGACAACATCCCTTAGGATGGTCATATTGGTAGATCTCACATCCACCATCATCATCTACATCTGAATCCACAACCTCATCGGAGATAGTTATTTTCCCCTTACCTTTGTTATGTGCAGGGCCTGAATTTCTCCGCTTTGTCTTATCTTTGTCACTACTTTGTTCCTCCTTAGACTCTTTTACAATTTTCAAGATAGTTTCAATTCTGGAGTCTAAGGAATCCCACAATTGATCCATCTTAGCTGATACTTCTGTTGTTAGCTTTTGAATCAGCAAGGTTTTTCTATTCACCAACTCTTCGAGTGGTGACTCATCCCCTTCAACACAAAATTTCACTGCCTTCCTTCGAAGGGAAGGATCATAGTTGTATTCTTCCACACTCTCTCTATTTCATAGCTCACCTTCTTCTTTTACTACTTGTTCCAACAAGCAATGTATGTCATGGGATCTAGGTTCTGATAATCTCCCTTGGGCATAAGTCCCAAGGGTTCTCCTAGTTTCATACCTTAGCCCATCTACAATGTGGCGAAGTTGGTCCTGTTGTGCATAACCATGGCCCGGGCAATGATGTAACAATGCATAGCAGCAGCCCATGGCAGCATCCAAGGGTTTATGAGTATCTTTCTTCCATCCTTGGATCTACCTATGCAAACTAGACACTCTAGAGTACATTTGATACTTATCATTGAAAAGTTCTAATATCGTACTTCACCTCCTGATGGTTTCCGGCTCTAAGGACCGGTACCAACTCTCTGCTTTCTTTGTGAGTGTCCTGGGAAACAACTTAAGTTTTTGCCACTTATTTTCTATGTTTTTCAAGGCACAGGCATCATGGAATGCCTGTAAATGATGTTGCAGATCTGCATTGTATCCCCCTTCAAAGCATGGGATATTGTTCATGTTTAAGCATTTGATCCGACTATCTTTTAAATGTCTTGTTGGAATTCTCACTACCTCTATTACGTCGAACATACTTCGGGTGGCTAGTAGGGGGTTTTCATGATCATCTCTTTCATGACACTTGTGATGTCTTCATTGTTCCCTACTTTCCCTTCGTTCATGCCCTTGTCCTCTCTCTCAACTCTCTCATCGATGTCTCTCATTTCGTCTACCTCTATCCTCACCGTTATGCTCATGATGGCTACGCCTAGATGTGGAAGGAGAGGGTGAGTGATGTGAAGAAGGGAAAGAAGAAGGAGAACCATCGCCATGATGATGCTTCTTGCCTTATCTTCTATGGCTTCGGCCCTGACCATGATTACGATCTAAGTGCCTGTCCTTATCATGAGTTGTTGTTCCCTCTGTGAATAGTTGGTGTTCATGGGGATCAAAACCATTGTTATGTATCATTGATTGTAAGTTCTGATACCCCACCTCCTCACTATCATTAGGAGAAGGAACATCCTTTGATAGAGAACCCGTTACAAGTGGTTCACCATCTCCGATTTCACTAAGGACGTGCAGGACCCCTTTGCCCTTCAACAGTGTATGTTGGCTCTCCTACCTTGAGTCCCTCATACGTTGTGTTGCTGTGGGATAGTAATCCATCATATCAAAGTCTACTACAACGTATTCAACATATAGTTCTGTCATGTTAATCTATGCCAAGGCACGGAGGAGCATGTTAGGGACGACATGATCTAGAGGTAACATGATGCTACCTTGCAAATCTCTCCATCGCAGCTATTCATCTTGATGGAGGATAAAGGTAAATTCTAGTATGTACTCATCGGGATGAGTATATACCACCCTATTTTGTTGAGGAACTAGCTAATTTTGGTTATGTGTTTTTGGTTGCTGACTATTCTTTGTATGATCCCTAGGTGGTATATAGCTCTTTTGAGAAGAAGAAGAAGACATTATGTCTTATTCGATGTGCTATTTCACCGTTATATAAATTTTTCTTTTGATTAACCCAAAAGTTCGTTTAAGCTCCCAACGATGTGAGTGATTTCCTATGTCCTACTTAGCACAACAACACTTAGTCCCTGGCAACGGTGCCTATGATGAGTGGCGAGATACCCCTACACTCAACCATAAGAATACGAGCGTAGCATGCACAATCTAGTTGAACTCCACAGACTAAGTGCCTACACACCTCATGGAACACTTAGGGTTGATTATTTGTTGTCTTCCCAGACTTACTTGTAGTTGTCACGGTGTATGGTTAAGCAAGTCTGAGGTATATGATTTTTATAGCTTTTTATGTTTTTTTCTCCTATGCTAACAAGGTGAAGCGTAGAGAAATTAATTACTAACTCTAACTAATGAACTAAGTCTAAATTAACCTAGCTTCAACATCCGTTCCCACTTACCGTACATACCCTGAACCGATGCAACCATGGCTACCAAATGCTAATCATTGCTGGGATCACCATGTGTAATGCACGTGCTCGAAGTGGTCATACTGAGGCACTTAACTAGGAGAAAAGGGTTGAGAGAGAAAGTAGTAAATAACAAGTAATAAATAATAGTAAAGAAAATCCGAATTAGTCTATTCCATGCATTGCAAGGTTTATCCAAGAAGCTCGTCTTTATTGTCGTACACAAACTTGTGTTTAGGTACAATGTCTACTCAAATAAAGATCTGTTGACTCTAGAGTTCCTACAGCGGGCACATGGAATATATTCTATCTCTAGAGTGATCAATCTACTAGAGTTTCCTTACTGTCTAGCCTAGGATGATAAACAAGGGAGAGCCACCTCTTATTTATAGATATGATGGCGCACCACAATATTGCGTACACGATATCGCAGGGGACTATGTGATATCGCGTACATGATATTGTGACCTAGTTAGCAAGTTTGATCTCATGAATGCATATAACATCAATAGTGGATTGATCCTTCCAATGGATTAAGTATTGATGAGAGCAGTTACTTTAATTATTAGACTAGTTACTCTAGCGGTTACTTTAGTAGTTATTCTAATTATTAGAGTGGTTACTCTAGCGGTCACTCTAGCAATTATTCTAATTATTAGAGTGGTTACTCTGGTGGATTAGTAGTTATTCTAATTATTAGAGCGGTTACTTTAATTATTAGAGTAGTTGCTCTAGAGCCTATAAATATAGTGCCTAGGTGCACAATTGGAAAAGAGAAGTCTTTTAGCAGTCAAGTAGTGAAACTCTTGTAGTCTGTTTGAAAGTTAGAGTATTTTCTAGGTGCCTACAATAGGAGGTCTAAGTGTGGATGGATCTTTATTTGAGCATTGTGTACTTGAGCACACCTTGTGTACAGCAATAAAGAGGAGCTCTTTGATTCATCCTTGCAGCACTTGAGATTTGTTTTCTTACGCATTTCTTTTATTTTATTTTCTTATGCATTTATTTTATTTTATTTTGTTTTATGCACTTTACATTTTTGTTATTAGCATAGCAATTCATTTTGATCAATTAAGCAAACCATTAAATTACACAAGCACGTGTAATACTTGGTAACCCAGTAACGATTGATGTTTGGTAATCCCAACAGTGTTGCACTGGTTTAGGATGTGTATGGTAAGTGGGAAAGGATGCTGGTGTTAGGATTAGTTAGAACTTAGTTAATGAGTAGTTAAGTTAAATTAGTCACTTAGTTACCTCTCTCCTTCCCTACTAGCGTAGGACATAAAAACATACAAGCTATAAAAATCATATGCCTCAAGCTTACTTGACCATACAATCATGACATATAGGTAAGCTTGGGAAGACAACGATCAACCAACATGTCCTTGTTCCATAAGGATGCATAAGCACTTAATCCTTGGAATTCAACCAAATCGTGCATGAAATGCTCGTATTCGTATGGTTGAGCGTAGGGGTACCTCATCGCTCATCATTAGCACCGTTGCCAGGGACTTAGTTGTTTGTGTGCTAATAAGAACTTAGAAAATCATTTACATTGTTGGAATGAATCCTTAGGGTTAGTTGAGAAAATAATAAACAAGAATACAATGCACACTGAATAGACAAGTATGTCTCCTTCTTTGTACGAAAGCACCTCACCGCCTAGGTCTAAAACAGGAAATAGTCAGTGACGTAATACACATGATATTGATCTGCCAGTCCTTCAACAAGTTTGAGTAAGATATATTCATCCCGATGAGTATATACCAAAATTCACCTTTATCCTCCATCAAGACAAATAACTACATTGGCAAGACTTAGAAGGTAACATAGTGTTACCTCCTGATCGTTCAGTCCCGAGCATGCTTCTTCGTGCTCTCACACGAATTGGCATGCTACACTTACACACAGAATACATTGTCCAAGGCCATGACTCAAGAGAATACCATCCCATAGAGGCACAATGTCAAAGGAACTTGCAAAGGGAGAGACATCATAAGTCTTTAAAGGGTAAGTGGTCCCAGGATTCCCCACATGTCTTAAGAGAAAATGAGGGTGGTGAACCTACCTCAGGTAGTTGGCCACATAGTGATATTCCTCCCCTTCACTTTGGCCAAGGGGTTGTGTATCAGAACCTTCATTCCACTATTCATAACCCAAGTTCTGATACCCATGGGCATAAAGGGTTCAAAAAAGGGACACGAACTCATGATAAAGATGGACATTTTGATTGCAATTGGGATCAGGGCCGAGACCATAGAAGAGAAGGTAGCAGATACCCTCATGGTGATGGTTCTCCTTCTTCTTTACCTTCATCATCTCCTTCATCCTCTCTTTCAATGTCCAGATGTGGTCATAAAGAAAAATTCCATGGGGATAAAGGTAGGAAAAGTGGAAGTCATAGACAAAATAGCTAGGAAAGGGGATGAGGGCACTCTAGAGAGTCATGACATAGAAGAAGGGAGAGTAGGGAACAACGTAGGCATCATAGAAACCATGGACAAGATGATCACAATGAACCCTTACTCACTACTTGAAGTATGTTAGACATAACTGAGGCTATTAGAATTTCAACAAGACACCAGAAAGATAGTAGGATCAAGAGATTAGAGATGAATAATATCCCATGATTTGAAGGGGGATACAACTTTGATTCTCAGAATCATTTACAATAATTCCATGACATGTGTGCCTTACAAAACATAGAGAATAAATGGAAAAAAATTAAGTTGTTCTTGAGGACAGTAGTTAAAGAAGAAAAAAACTAGTATCGGTCCTTAGAACTGGAATCTATTCGTAGATGGAGTACTATGTTAGAACTATTTAATGACAGGTACCACACGTACTCCCTAGTGTCTAACTTGCAAAAGCAAATCCAAGGCTGGAAACAAGGAGGACATGAACCCTTGGATGCTACCATGGGCCAATACTATGCACTATTACATCATTTTCCTAGCCATGGTTATTCGCAAAAGGATCAATTACACCATCTCATGGATGGGCTTAGGCATGAAACAAGAAGAACCCTTGGGACTTATGCCCAAGGGAGACTATTTGAGCTTAGGTCTCATCAAATTCAAAGACTATTGGAGCAAGTTGCTAAGGAAGAAGGTGAGCTACAAAAGAAAGAAAGTACAAAAGAGTATAACCAAGATCCTTTCCTTTGGAATAGGGGAGTAAGATTTTGTGAGGATGAAGAAGAGTCACCACTTGAAGAGATGGTGAATAGAAAAACTTTTCCTATCCAAAAAGATGGCATCAGAAGTTTCAGCAAAGGTAGATCGAATGTGGGATTTCCTAGATAATAGATTTCAAACTATTCTTAAAATAGTAAAGGAGTCTAGAGAGCAAGGTAGTGAGAAAAGAAAAAAGAGAGAAGCTGAACATGCACATAGCAAGGGTAAGGACAAAGTTTTCATCATTAAAGAGGTTGTGGATTCAGAAACAAACAATGATAGTGGATGCGAGATATGTTAATATGAAAATCCTAAGAGATGTTGCCCTATAATCTCACATCTATAGGAGTCTGGGGTGTATGCACTCAACCCACGATTGAACAAATGACAAACACCCCAAAGGTTACCTTACCCTCAAGGTAACCCAAGATAGTTCCACCAACGCTTAATGTATTATCCCAGTGGAACTCCACCACAACTGATTGAGCAATATCAATGGTTGCAATGTCCATAATCATGGTCAATGCCACCACCAAGGCAACAATATCCTTACTGGTAACCTGACCCATATGGATATTACATGCAGCAACCAATCTCCCCACGTGAATCTACTAGTCACGCCACTCCTCAACCTCACTACCAAGCCTACAAGTATTATGGGACTCCCTCTTCTAGAGGTGATATTTCACAAGCATATCATCCTTCTCATCTGGCTACATCTCTTCCACCAATAGCCCCACTACCACCTACTCTTGTGATGCAAGGTGAAATCCCTACCCAGCCATAGCAACGTAATGCCATGAGAGCTGTTAACTCTTAACCTACTGTTGGTTCCAACAACCACATGAAGAAAATACCTTTCTTTAGAATCAACAATCCAACCAAGCCCTTGTAATCATAAGCAACTAATTCCTTAGATACCTCAGTATCAATCAAAACTTCGGAGCCCCCTTCAACCCAATCACCATAGTCAATGCATACGATCATGCTAACACATGTTGTCACCGATTGGATCAAAGCTAGCCACCTTCCTAGGAAATTCTCTGATCCTAGGAGTCCTTTGATATACTTACAAATCACTAGAAATGTGTCATGCAAGGCTCTTTTGGATTCAGGTCCTGGTGTCAACTTGATTTCTCAAGAAATTTACAAGGCCTGGAACTTGCCTCCATTGAAAATGAATAACATCCATCTAGAGTTGGCTGACCAGTCCATCATTATCCCATTGGGACTGGTGGAAGACATTATTACCACTGTTTGTGGATGTTTGTACCTAGCTGATGTGCTAGTGATTTAAGTAAATAATGGTAAGGGGGACTTCCTAATCATAATGGGAAGATCATGGCTAAGCACCATCGACTCATGCCTAGGAATCCACAATCTTTCCCTAGAAATATCATAGGAAAATACATTTGGAAAGATCTAGAAGAAGAAAGTTCCATGCATCACATACAGTGACATAGGGTGTAATTATGTGTAGAGGTCATGGTTTGTGCAAAGTTTAGCATTGCCTACATGCAATCAATGTGCACAAGTGATTAACATACAAAGATGCATGTATGTAGTAGCCACATGACAAGAAGACACCCAATGGCTGATAGCTGATCAAGAAAGTAGCTCACTCATATGGATGGAACCAATTGAGGGTTTGACTTGTGCTTACATCAATAGCATAGATGCATTAGAGTAAGTCCATTTCCAACTTCCAAGTCTTAACCTTGAAAATATCAACTAGGGGAAGTTGGAAATCCTTGAGAAATTTAAGCAAGAGCCCCTCAAGCTGAAACCATTACCCACCAGTATGGAATACACGTTCCTTAAAAATAGAAAATCGATAATTATCAACGCTAAGCTTGCTCCTCAATAGAAAGAAGAATTGCTGAAGGTAATAAATAAATAGTTAGAATCCTTTTCTTGTTCATATTCTAAATTAATTGGAATAGATCCTAGAATATGCCAACATAGAATTTACACTGACCCCTCCATGAAGCCTCAAAGACAACTGCAAAGGCGATTGAACCCTAAGCTGAAACAAGTAGTTAAGGAAGAAATTGAATAGCTTTTTAAGGCTAGGTTCATATACCCCATTGCTGATAGTGAATGGGTTAGCCCCTTAGTTATTGTACCTAAAAAGGGAGGCAAGTGGAGCATGTGCATAGATTTTAGGCTACTAAATATGGAAACATTCAAAGATCACTTTCCATTTCCATTTGTTGACCAAGTCTTAGACACCATCACAGGGCATCGCTATTACATTTTTCTGGATGGATATAGTGGATATAACCAAATACAAATAGCCCTAGAAGACCAAGCCAAAACTACGTTCACCAGTCCTTGGGGAACTTTTGCATACAAAAAAATGTCGTTTGACTTGTGCAATGCCCCTACAACATTTCAACAACTAGTTCTAAGCATATTCTATTAGTAGATAGGGAATGGCATGGAGGTCTTTATGGATGAATTCTCAACTTATGGATCAAACTTTGATCAAGCCTTAGAATAGTTGGAGCAAGTATTAAAACGATGTGTAGAAATCAATTTGAGGCTCAACTAGTAGAAAATCCATTTAACGGTCCAAGAAGGCATAGTACTAGGGCACAAAATCTCACACACAAGGATAGAGGTAGACCCCGAGAAAATCAAAATTATCCAAGAAATTACTCATCAACTGGAAACTATCAAAGATATTCGGTCATTCCTTGGACATACTGGCTACTATAGGAGATTTATTAAGAACTTTTCAAACATTGCCAAATCATTGGTGAAATTAACAAAAAGGGATGTACCTTTTGAGTGGATGAGGGAATGCGAATTAGCTTTCCAAAATCTGAAATAGAAGCTAGTAGAAACACCCATTCTACAAGCTCCTGATTGGTCCAAACCATTCCATATCATGACTGACGTGTCCAACTATGCTTTAGGAGTTGTACTTACACAGTTAGATAACTAGAAGCATCCTTATTACATCCACTATGCAAGTAGAAGTATCACTGGTGCATAACTTAACTACACTACCATAGAGAAAGAATTAATAGCTATACTGTTTACACTAGAAATGTTTAGACACTATGTATTGGGATATAAAGTATATATATATATACAGATCATAGTGCAATCTAGTTCCTCATGAATAAGCCAATGGTAAGCCCCCAATTCATATGATGGCTTGTAATCTTACAAAAGTTCAATTTAATGATGATCAATCACAAGAGCACCAAGAATGTAGTTGCTAATCATTTATCTTGGTTACGAGGGGACAACAAAGAGGATGAGTATCCAATTTTTGATCATTTCTCTAATGAATTCCTCTTTTCTAGTGATGAGTGGCGAGGTACCCCTACACTCAACCATACGAATACGAGTGTGCATGCGTGATCTGGTCAAACTCCGCAGACTAAATGCCTTAACGCCACAAGAAACACTTGGGGTTAATTGTTCGTTGTCTTCCCAGGCTTGCTTGTATGTGTCACAGTGTATGGTTAAGCAAGTCTGAGGTATGTGATTTTTTTGGTATTTTTTCGGTTTATCTCCTAAGGTATGAGGAAAAGGGTTGAGAAACTAACTAACACTAACTAATTTCCTAAGTCTAAATTAACTAGCATTAGCATCCGTTCCCACTTACCGTACACACCTTGAACCATGCAACTGTGGCTACCAAACGCTAATCGTTACTGGGATCACCACACGTAACGCAAGTGCTCGAAGTGGTCGTACTGAGGCACCTATTTAGCCTAAGTGTGATAAGTAGCCGATTCCTTGGTTGGCCGTACACACCCGTGGATGCTCGTAGCCAAGTCGTACTTATCACACGTTCTAGCCTAGCGATGAGCAGCCGATTCCTTGACTAGTCGTACACATTGGACTACTACTGGGATTACCAAGCGCAGATCCTGGAATATGCTACTGGGTTACCATGCAGTCACAATGCTCGTAGTCAAGTCGTACTCACGCGTTGCGACGAGCAGCCGATTCCTTGATTAGCCGTACACATCCGTAGATGCTTGTAATCAAGTCGTACTCGTGCGCACTAGGAAAGAAATAAATAACAATAAAATAAAACCATGTACTGCAAGGTTTATCCAATCAAGTTCATCTTTATTGTCGTACACAACTTGTGTTCAGGTTACAACGTTGCTCAAATAAAGAGCCGTTCACTCTAGGACTCCTACTACGGGTACATGGGAAATTAATCTAACTCTGGAGTGTTCAAACTGCCAGAGCTTTGCTACTTCTAGCTAGGATTGGGAAATGAAGGGAGTGCCGCCTCTTATTTATAGATATGGCGATGGACCGTGATATCGTGTATGCGATATCGCAGGGGAAGACGCGATATCGCGTATGTGATATCGCAGCGCTATGCATGTCGCGTCTCATCATACCCCCATGACTAAATGAAAAC
Organism: Gnetum montanum; assembly: GCA_015680685.1. NCBI lineage: Eukaryota > Viridiplantae > Streptophyta > Gnetopsida > Gnetales > Gnetaceae > Gnetum > Gnetum montanum. Next base: position 1,963,422 of record MNCI01004872.1, read on the forward strand.
TCGTCCTCGAGTTCCTTACAATAATATCAGGTAGGTATGGGATTATTGAGGGGAATGGAACTAATGGGATGACATGTGAATGGGTCTTTATTACAAGACTTGACAAAAACTGGTGTTCATAACAACAAGGGTGAACACCTTATTACAATGACATCAGGCCACATTTGGTAGCTAAGAGAAAAGAGGACAGAGAATAGAAGAGAAGAAGAGAGAATAGTCTTGCTACTGCCAACGCCTAGATCGCGCCTTCCGTTGTTCATCCGTAAGTGCATTATCCATTCTACTCCTTGCATAGCTGCTTCAGCGCTGCTCCATTTCAAGTGTTTGCTACAGATCCATTCCGTGGTTGTATGATTGCCATCTGCACATACAACACAATCATATATAAGCAAGGGTAATTGAATCATTAAGTAAAGAATACCTTGCTTCGGTTTAGGTTCATTGGCTAGGTTGTGGTATGGCTGATATGGGTCTGGGAAAATGTAGATGATGACTATCGAAGGTGTAGGGGTTAAGGAGAAAAAACGAAAAAATCTGGGGCTTAGGAGAAAAATCGAACAAATAGGCCCCATACACCCATGACTAATCGCGAACCTCTGGTAGTGTTAGAATGGAGAAAGAAAAGGGGTAAGGAATATAGGTAAAAAGGGACAACTATGGTATCAGTGAAATGGATGTCAAGATGGAAATGAACAAAAATAAAATTAATTGCAAAATGTTAAGGAAAAGAAGTTAACTAATGGTCCAAATAGGATTGTCAATGGGTCCTCCCCAAAGTAGGCTTATGCCCTTAATGCCCTGACAATCCCACATTCAAGGAGTCTGCAGGCTTTGGGAATGTCCTTTGGAACAAGAGTTAAAGTCTTAACCGTAAGAATTTACCAAAAAGAAAACAATGCATCAACCAAAATATATACACTAATGATACAACCGGCAATGAGGTGAACAATGGAGAGAAGGATGGAAAGAAGAGAAGTGAAATGGAATCCCAAGAACAAGGTGGTGTACAGCCCCTTGTGTGTTTTATGATTAATGTGACTTGGCGAATCGCATTCCAACTCTGGCTCAAACCAACCACTTCCAGTGACTTCACATCAATGCATTTGGTCAAACCATCCACTTGGATAACAAGGATGCATCTTCGAAGAGCCACTACCATTCCGACGAAACAAAGGAGAGAATGGGAAGCGAGAAGGGCCTTAGTCAGAGGGAACACTTTGGTTCCATAACCAGTGCTTGCAGCCCAAATTTTATTTCATCTAAGGGGTGTGCTTTGAATCCTCACTTTGGTTGTTTTTTTTTCTTTTTGTGTTTTATGTTTTTATGCGTGGGGACCACACCATGCAAAGACTTCTTTATTTTTATTGTCTCAACTTCCGAAGGATGGGTAACATCGGAACGGTAAGAAAACTCAAGAAGAAAACAACCAAGCACCCAAGTGAATGACCAACACAAAAGCATCAAGTTCCCTTGAAGTCACACCCTTTAAAATCCTTGAGTCCTTCCTTAGTTTGAGAAATGCCCAGTCACCAGTTCGTTAAAGTTCTTATTAGAAAAAGGAACTGTACATTTCCAAGCCAAGGGAAACCATAGACTTGGTGGATGGATGGATGAAGTGGATTTCATTGCCTACCATATCAACAGAGACATACCTTAGTATCAACATTGGAACTTAAAGGTAAAAACCAAACATTAGCAATTAATGAAAAACAGTTCATCCCATCAATCTGAACACTTATTGGGTGACGAACTTACATGGTGGATAACACACACACACACACACACACATAAAATAGAAAAGTATAACGATGTTGTAAAACAAAAACATCAAAAGTTAAAGAAAGTTGTAAAACAAAAAGTATAAAAGTTAAAGAAATTTGTAAAACAAAAATGTGTAAAACAAAAACGTTGTAAAAAAAAAACTTAAAAGAACTGAGGGCCCCATATGACTAGCATAGGTGGCCATCTCCACCATGATTGAGTTGTAAGGAAGAGATTCGAAATAGTGAGCACCTATTCGAATTTCTAAGAAGTGCCCAACTTCTCCCGATTGATGATCTTAGATTCAGGGGTGGAAGTTGGCGATGCTCACGTTCCAATGCATCTATGGCATGGTTGTTGGCATGAGTTTCCACAGTTCGTTCCATGCATATGTTTCTGCTCCTATGAGAAGTTGTCAACCATGGGGTGTCTACTACTTCTTGTGTGGTTGCTACATGCAGGCATCTTTGTTGCAGAGTTTCTTGGGCACACCTATTACATGGAGACATTTCCTCCATGTCATCACCCGATGAATCACTATATGTGATGCATGGAACTATCCTCTTATCGATCTTTCTACATATGTTTATCTTGGAGATTTCCAAGGAAAGATCGTGGATCCTAAGGCATGCGTCTACTGTGCTTAGCCATGCCCTTCCCATTATAATTGGGAAGTCCCCTTCGTTGTTGTTAACATCGATCACTAGAAAATCCGCTGGATAGGACCAACCACACACAGTGGTAATAACATCCTCCACCAATCCCAAGGGAATGGTGATGGACTGGTCTGCCAACTCTAGTTGTATATTGCTCTTCTTAAGTTGGGGCAGGTTCCAGGCGTGATACATCTTTCGTGAAATTAAGTTGACTCCGGAACCTAAGTTAAGAAGAGCTCGATGTGGTGCATTTCCAGTGAGTTGCAAATAAATAAAGGGACTCCCAGGGTTAGTTAGTTTCCTGGGAAGGTGGCCTACCTTGATCCAGTCAGTTACGGTATGTGTTAGCATAACCGTATGCGTTACACTCCTTTGGACTGAAGGGTGCTCCGAAGTGTTAGATGATGGAGGCATGTACATGACCTCAACCGCTTGTTGTTGCGAGAGTTTGTCTGGGCTTTTGGTTCTGAAGTAAAGTCTTCTCTTTTTACTATTGTCAGAACCTTCAGTAGGTTGGATTTTTACAGCTCTCGCAGCGTGACGTTGCTACGGTTGAGGAGGAAGTTCCCCTTGCATTGTTGGAGCAGGAGGTGTTATGGGAACTACTTGAGGTGGAAGAGGTGTGGTTGGATTAGGAGGATGGTGTGGATATGGAGTGTCTCCTAGAGGAGAAGGAGTCCTTCTGAAGTACTCCCGAGCTTGGTAGTGAAGGTTAGGGGTTGCGTGACCCATAGAGTCACTTGGAGAAATCGGCTGCCGCACATAATATCCATAAGGATCGGGCTGCCGGTAAGGGTATTGATGTGTTGGCGGTGGCATCCCCCATGACTGTGGGTATTGCCACTACTGATGTTGTCCAATGGGCTATGGGGGTGTTCCACTTGGATAATATGTCAAGGGTTGGTGGAACTGCCTTGGGTTACCTTGTGGATAAGGTAACCTTCGGGGTGTTTACCGTTGATTAAGTCTTGGATTTAATGCATACACCCCAGACTCCTGCAAATGTGAGATAATAGGACAACATCGCTTAGGATGATCATAGTAGCAAACCTCACATCCACTATCATTGTCTGAATTAGAGTTTATAGTGACATCAGAATTAGTGATTTTTCCCTTACCCTTGTTATGTGCAGGGCTTAAATCTCTCCACTTTTTCTTTCCTTTGTCACTACTTTGCTCAACCTTAGACTCTTCTACAATTTTCAAGACTGTTTCTATTTTAGAGTCTAAGGAACTCCATA